>QVOB01028453.1:0-14467 GCA_014839585.1 Pseudomyrmex concolor | reverse complement strand
CTTTGTAGCTTTGTAGCTTTGTAGCTTTGTAGCTTTGTAGCTTTGTAGCTTTGTAGCTTTGTAGCTTTGCAGGCACAATAAGGCAACCGACCCATCCCATTCCACATCTTTAATACAGCTTCGGCTTCGCAAAGGATAGTGTGAATCCGTTCGTCGAAACACGCGCCTACAGGGTATGTATCGGTGCGGCTTAAGACGGCGTTGTTTTTGTCTTCGTGTGTTAATCAAGGTGAGGCAAGTTGTCGGATTTATAATGATTAGTTAAAGCTAAAGTAAACCATACCGAGTTTTGTTTACATATTTGACAAGAGCAGACATATATCCCCTTGCGACAAATGTCTTAGCCAAATTGGTGAATGATGACGTGTCGATAACCAACTAAAAGACAATATTCGCCAAATCGCGACGTATCTCTTAAAACATGCATTGGATCACGTTTCCTAACCTTAACCTGGTTCATCATGCTGAACTAAGCGTATTTTTGCATTTTCATATGCGATAAACTTATTGTCATAGAATCAGGAGCTATCATGGGTGGCAAAGGGTGTAATTCTCTAGTTCGTGCGGACAAAATACTAACGTATATCGCTTATGTGGGTGAAGCAAGCTATATGGAGTTATTTCGAGAATTTCAATACTCTAAAAGCAGCTTACTAAATTTACTAAACGTCATGGTAGGGTGTGGTTTTTTAATAAAAAGTGAACGTAATCAATATGCATTGGGAATAAAAAATTATGAACTGGGCTGTCAAGCGTTGCACCGGAAAAATATCTTTGAGATCACCAAGAGGCCAATGCAGGAGCTATCGCTGAAAAGTGGACTCGTGTGTCATCTGGGGGCGATGGAGAATTTTTTCGCAATTTATCTTTATAAGGTAGAAAGCCCGAATTCGGTACCCACGCGGAAAAGTTGGATAGGTAAGACTCTGGAATTACATATCACCGCACTGGGTAAAGCATTATTAGCCTGGAAATCCCAGGAAGAGATTGATTATTTCTTGAATGTGTTGGTTTTGAAGAGTCACACTGATAATACCATCACGGATATGAGTTTGTTTAGGGAAGAATTACATAAAACGCGTCTGCGAGGATGGGCCATAGACAATGAAGAGTCAACTTATGGCGCAGTCTGTTTAAGTATGCCAGTTTTCAATATGTATAATCGCGTTAACTATGCGATATCACTCTCAGGTGATCCGGCCGTGTATTCAGGGAATAATGTTAATGGTTACCTGGAGTTGCTCAGGAAATGTGCAGGTCAGGTGTCATACGGGCTGGGATACAGGAAAGACAATGAATATTTGAAAAAAGGAAATTGATGTAATGAAAAGTTTAGAGGCATTATTCCCCCGGTTTCCAGTACCTTTGACCGTAGTGGAAATATCGATAAATCAGCGATGAAAAGCGTCGCCGATTTTCTGATTAACAAAGGAGTCGATGGGCTGTTTTATCTTGGCACGGGTGGCGAATTTAGTCAGATGAGCTCCAGCCAGAGAATGGCATTTACCGAAGAGGCAGTCGTCGTGGCCGACGGGCGTGTACCTGTGCTAATAGGCGTCGGATCACCTTCCACCGATGAAGCAGTCAAACTGGCTCGCCACGCCGAGGCCTGCGGTGCCGATGGCATCGTCGCCATCAATCCTTACTACTGGAAAGTCGCTTCCCGTAATATGGATGATTATTACCACCAAATAGCAAGTAGCGTTGGCCTGCCCGTGATCATCTATAATTTTCCCGATCTTACAGGTCAGGACCTGACACCGGAGACCGTGAAACGTCTGGTGCTGAAAAATGAGAATATCGTTGGCATCAAAGACACGATTGGTAGCGTTGCCCATTTACGCTCGATGATCAATACCGTTAAAGCTGTACGTCCGGCATTTTCCGTATTCTGCGGCTACGACGACCATTTGCTGAATACATTACTGTTGGGTGGCGATGGTGCCATCACCGCCAGCGCGAATTTTGCACCGGAACTTTCTGTCGGTATTTATCATGCCTGGCAGGAAGGGGATCTGGCACTTGCCACCACGCTTAACAAAAAATTACTGCAACTTCCCGCCATTTATGGGCTGGAAACGCCGTTTGTCTCGTTAATAAAACATGCCATGCAATGTATCGGGTTGCCAATTGAGGCCTATTGCCTACCGCCGATACTCGAAGCATCGGATGAGGCGAAAGGTCAAGTGCATGAACTGTTAGTTTCACAGGGCATTTTAAAATAAGGGGGCACCATGTCTGTTCGCGATATTTTTGATGATCAAAATCGGGATATCTATTGCGTCAGAACCCACGTATCAGGCCCGCAGGGTGAACTGCCGCTAACATCAGAGATGCTGGTTACACGTCCCAGCGGCGATATTTTCGGTATGACAATGAACGCCGGTATGGGCTGGGCGCCGAAAGAACTCGACCGTAACGATATCTTACTGCTCAGTATGTTAGGAGGATTGCGTGGTGAAGACGGTAAACCTGTCGCACTGGCGCTTCATCAGGGACACTACGAGCTCGATATACAAATGAAAGCGGCGGCAGAGGCGATAAAAGCAAATAAGGCTCTGCCCTATGCGGTATATGTTTCCGATCCTTGTGATGGGTGGACGCAGGGGACAAACGGTATGTTTGACTCCTTACCTTATCGCAATGATGCTTCGATGGTAATGCGCCGGCTCATCCGCTCGTTACCTAATGCCAAAGCGGTAATAGGTATAGCGACCTGCGATAAAGGGTTGCCTGCCACCATGATGGCGCTCGCTTCCCAGCATGATAAAGCCACAGTATTAGTCCCTGGAGGCGCCACGTTACCCGCACACGGTGGTGAGGATAATGGTAAGGTGCAGACAATTGGTGCGCGCTTTGCCAATGGCGAATTGTCGTTGCAGGCAGCTCGCCGCGCGGGCTGTCAGGCATGCGCATCCTCCGGTGGGGGTTGTCAGTTCCTTGGCACGGCCGGAACGTCGCAAGTTGTTGCTGAAGGACTTGGATTGGCCATCCCCCATTCCGCATTGGCGCCGTCGGGCGAACCCGTTTGGAAAGAAATCGCCAGTGCGTCAGCGCGGGCGGCGTTGCAACTAATCCGCAAAGGCATCACGACCAGGGAAATCCTCACCGATAAAGCCATAGAGAACGCGATGATGGTACATGCAGCCTTCGGTGGCTCCACTAACTTATTGTTGCATATTCCAGCCATTGCACATCAGGCGGGTTGCCGCATCCCCACCGTGGAAGACTGGATCCGCATAAACAAAAAGGTGCCCCGACTGGTGAGCGTGTTGCCCAACGGGCCTGTATATCACCCTACTGTAAATGCTTTCATGGCGGGCGGTGTTCCGGAGGTCATGTTGCATCTGCGCAGCCTCGGTTTGTTGCATGAGGGGGTGATGACCGTCACGGGCAATACGCTGAAAGAAAACCTCGACTGGTGGCAGAACTCCGAGCGGCGTCAGATGTTTAAAGACCTTCTGCGCAAACAAGAACAAGTCGAACCGGAAGACGTGATTATGTCTCCCGAGCAGGCGCTAAAACGCGGATTAACCTCCACTATCACTTTTCCGGTTGGCAACATTGCGCCAGAAGGTTCGGTAATAAAATCTACCGCCATTGATGTTTAGGTCGTCGACAAAGAGGGGATTTATTACCACAAAGGCATAGCGAAGGTGTACCTCTCAGAGAAAACCGCCATTTATGATATCAAGCACGATAAGATTAAAGCGGGTGATATATTGGTGATCATCGGCGTTGGTCCGTCTGGTACCGGGATGGAGGAAACTTATCAGGTCACCAGTGCTTTAAAACATCTGTCTTATGGCAAGTATGTTTCATTAATTGCCGATGCCCGATTCTCCGGTGTTTCGACGGGAGCTTGCATTGGCCATGTAGGGCCGGAAGCACTGGCAGGAGGGGCAATTGGTAAATTACGTACAGGAGATATCATTGAAATTAAGATCGATTGCAGGCAACTTCAGGGCGAAGTCAATTTCTTAGGCTCAAGCACTGATGAGACATTACCTTCACGAGAGGAGGCCAGCGCCATATTGAATAGTAGAGGTACGCATCCTGATTTAATGCCCGACCCGGCGCTGCCTGATGACACACGACTCTGGGCAATGCTTCAGGCGGTCAGTGGAGGAACATGGACTGGATGTATTTATGATGTGAATAAAATAAGCCAGGCCTTGAGCCAATATATTACTAAAACTTGACATTAAAATGACCATCTTTATCCTGAATTATTCGGGTAGCATATAAGAAAGTATTTATGCAACCTGAATAAAACAGGGTATTTACCTGATTACTGAGAGGACGTTATGCCACTTTTAATTGTTGTGGCAGGTATCGCTGTACTCCTGCTGTTAACTATACAAATTAAACTAAACACCTTTGTCTCATTAATTATTGTCTCGATTGGTGTCGCTATCGCCAGCGGAATGGATCTTCATAAGGTTGTAGCCTCCGTTAAGTCGGGACTGGGTGGCACGCTAGGCCATATTGGACTGATATTTGGCTTTGGTGTCATGTTGGGACGCTTATTATCTGATGCAGGGGGCGCACAGCGGATTGCGTTGACCATGCTGAATTATTTTGGCGCCAAAAAGCTGGACTGGGCCGTAGTATGTTCAGCCTTCATTGTCGGGATTGCGTTATTTTTCGAGGTTGGCTTGATTTTATTAGTGCCAATTTTATTCGCAATCGCCCGTGCCGCCAAGATTTCACCTATGTATATGTGTGTGCCGATGCTTTCCGGTCTGCTGGTAGCCCATGGTTTTCTGCCGCCACACCCTGGCCCGACGGTTATCGCCAGAGAATATGGTGCCGATGTCGGTGTGGTACTCATTTACGGCATCATTGTCGGGATACCCACCTTTATTCTCTGCGGCCCGCTTTTGAATAAGGTCTGTATGCGTCTGATACCGGATGCGTTCAAAAAAGAGGGGAACATTGCTTCGCTTGGTGCAACCAGAACCTTCAGCGAAAACGAAATGCCCGGGTTTGGTATCAGCTTCCTGACTGCGATGTTGCCTGTGATCCTGATGGCGCTGGTGACGATTATGCAGATGGTGCGTCCGAAAGATGCCGGTGATCCAGGCGCGCTCTTTAATCTGTTCCTGTTTTTGGGCAATTCCACCATTGCCATGCTCATTTCGCTACTTTTCGCCGTTTACACCATGGGCATCGGCAGAGGCAAATCGATCCCGGAGCTGATGGACTCGTGCGGTAAAGCCATTGCCGGCATTGCGGGGCTGTTGTTAATCATCGGTAGTGGTGGCGCATTCAAGCAGGTGCTGATCGATTCAGGCGTGGGTCAGTATATTTCTACCATAGTATCAGGTATGGATATTAACCCGATTCTGATGGCGTGGGGGGTGGCGGCATTCCTGAGGATTTTCCTGGGCTCGGCTACGGTCGCGGCGATTTCTACCGCGGGTTTGGTGATCCCGCTGTTGGCCGCACATCCGAATACCAATCTGGCGTTGATTACGCTGGCAACAGGGGCGGGGTCTTGCATTTGCTCGCATGTCAATGACGCCAGTTTCTGGATGATCAAAGATTTCTTTGGCCTGACGACAAAAGAAACGCTATTGTCCAGGACGCTTATGTCGACTCTCCTGTCCGTCTGTGGTCTGGTATTTATTCTACTGGCCAGTATGGTGATTTAATCAAGAAGAGACGGCAAAGGGTGGTTTAATAACTGAGTGAGATGTTCAGGGATAAGCCGCCGTTTCGTTAGCGGATGTAGAAGGGGCGCCCGTTTCAATATGGCGTCCTTTTTTTTAACGCCTTTAAACACAGGGCGGTACGGCCTTCAACTGGCAGACATGCTGCCACATTGCCTCTAAGCCTATGTCCCGTTTGTTCAAGACGACAATAGGGATGTTATGTAGCGCCGCAAAACTGACGGTTGTCGGCTTTAGCGGCTCAAGAAAAGGTCTTGATGGCAATGTGGACCAGCATATGTCCAGGGTATTCGACGAACGCAGAGTCCGCCCCACGCAGAGACTCAGGCACCATTGACTGTAGAATCCGGTGGCCGTTAGTGGGACCGTCATCCATCACATAGTGTAACGGCAATGAAATCCATCACCCGACGCGATGAGATCGCGGCAAAAAGAGCGGTGATTCTCTCATAATAAATGGCGTTTGTCATAGATTAGGAAAAATAGCACAGGTCCTAACATAGGAATTACCAAATAAATTTAGGGTCTACACCTTATTTAAAGTAGTCTAGTTATATTGAATAATATTGCCTCCAACAATGAACGGTTCTCTCTTAGTGAGATGACGATTTTCTTGGCAACGCTGAGGCTGAAAGACCAGGGATATATAAGCGTAACAGCGAAATTTTTTACTGTGAGCCGGAAAGTCACAATGACCTGGCGGGTTTTCAAGATTTATAGGGGAAAAAGTGGCGTCGTTTCCAATGCCACTCTTTTTTGCAATCCATTTTGATACGGACGAACCGTAGCAGAAGAACAGACTATTCACGACCGTCGCTGCAGGCGGAATATTAACAAGAGTTGTATTGATATATTTTAGCATATTTAGGATTTAATAATTTCCGTAGCGCCAGCCACATCTGCAATAAAGCTTTGGGCAATCCCACTAAATATTTTGATATGGCATACGCCATAGTCACGGCAAAGCAAGGGAAAGCCTACGTTGACCTCAATTGTACTCATTCAAGCCTCAAAAAAGTAAAAAAAAGTCACGCTAAACTCGAGAAATACGAAACCCTTTTGCAAAAGCTTTCACAGGTAGCAAATCATTCGATGAGGAGCTCTCATACCTCGGGCCTAACCTCGATATCTAAAGGTACTGCATTTTACGGGGAGCAGCGGTATCCAATTCTATCTCAAGTCCGTGATATGTGAAAGGTTGAGAAACAGGTCACCTATGTTGATGGAACCAGAACATCGCAAGCCCTATCAGAACCGCCTATTCCGGCGCCTCGGTTATCTCTGGCGGCAAGAATAGGGGGAGAGAATACGCTTGAAAAACCGGTACCCTATCCGCGAAAATTATTGAATGATAATCTTTATAAGGACAAGTGTGAACGGGTGGCGGAATTTAATGCTTGGTTTAACAAAATCCATGATACATCAAAAAATTGACTTTCTTTTCAATCCCGGAATATCAGTATTCGTTTTCCTGATGATGACCGGCGTGGTCATTAAAATACGGCCACTTTGTCAACGGTATCTCAAGGGCGGTTGCCACTCACATCAGCATACCAACGCCGTCGGCAGGCACAGGTCCTTTGCTGAGTGAATGTGGATTAAGCGCGAACACCCCGTCTTCTCAGGGCCTGTCATTGACTGACCTACGCCCTGTTGCAACGTAAGCGCGTAACCAGGGATTAGCCGCTCGTTCAGGTGTGCCTGAATAATGAGACACAGTGCTATACAGGCGCGAGGCGTCAGTCAACGTCGAGCGTGACTCTATTCTCTCCTTCATCGATGACTCACTATAGCGATAAGATTGCGGTTATCACCCGTCCAATACAATGGCCTGCAGGAGGAACGCACTTCGCCGTTCATGGTTGGAAGTAACGTTATCTCACGGACAGCCTGCTTTTCTGGGGTAGCTATGGGCAAACTCCGCTAAACCCAGTTTTTGCTCCTAATACTTTATCCGCCTCCGACAGATTGCCCAGGTAAAAGCTGACGGTGCACGGGGCAACGCGATGCTCTGTGCATCGCGTTATTGCCTCTGCCGCCGCTCGGCCCTTTTCCTTGCCGCTCGCCGGCTGCTTGGCGGACCGGTTTGGCGCGTGAATATAATTGTTTGATATCGTCGATGCCGGCTGTGCGGGGATTACCGCCGGTACATACGTCCTCCAGGGCCGCCTGGGCGAGCTGGGGAATATCCTCGGGGTTCACCCCGACCTGGCCTAACCCTCGGGGAATGTCGACATCGCGGCACAGTGTTTTCGCTGCCTCGACCGCCATCTGGCGCGCCTGCGCTATATCCACATTCTGAGCATCGCTTATTCCCAAAGCTATCGCGATATGGCGATATTTTTCACCGGTGTTCTCGGCGTTCCAGGCCATAACATGCGGCAGTAAAATGGCATTCGCCACGCCGTGCGGTAAATTATAAAACGCGCCCAAGGGGTGCGCCATGCCGTGCACCAGTCCGAGACCGACGTTGGAGAAGCCCATGCCAGCGATATATTGCGCCAGGGCCATACCTTCTCCTCCCGAGGCATGACCGGCGACGGAGTCTCTCAAGGAACGGGCAATGAGTTCGATGGCTTTCAGATGCAACATGTCGGTCATTTCCCAGGCGCCGTGCGTTATATAGCCTTCAATTGCATGGGTGAGCGCATCGATACCGGTGGCGGCTTTCAATGAAGCGGGCATACTGGCCATCATATCGGCATCGACAATCGATACGACCGGAAGATCATGGGGGTCGATACAAACGAATTTACGCCGTTTCTCTTCGTCGGTAATGACATAATTAATGGTCACTTCTGCGGCAGTGCCGGCCGTAGTAGGCACGGCAATAATCGGCACCGAGGGTTTTTTGGTGGCCGCAAAACCTTCGGGACTGCGTACATCGGAAAACTCAGGATTATTAATGATAATGCCGATGGTCTTGCTGGTATCCTGCGGCGACCCACCGCCGATCGCCAGTAAATAATTGGCGCGGCTTTGGCGAAAAGCTTCAATACCCCTTTTGACCACCCCGATAGTTGGGTTAGGCATAACATCATCAAAGAGCGCGTAGTCCAGATTATTTTCTTGCAGGAGCGTGGTGATCTTATCCACTACCCCGCAGTCGCTCAGCACTTTATCCGTTACCACCAGGCCTTTACGGTAGCCGCGCCGGGTAACTTCCTCGACGATATGTGCGATAGCGCCGGCTCCAAACCAGGCCGTTTCATTTAAAATCATTCTGTAAGCCATCTTATTCTCCTTGAAAAAAATAATGGATAGGAATGTTTATGGCTGGCTGCGTTTTTCGACTAATAATAAGTGTTGTGTTGCCAGCACGCAGCCGCCCCGTTGATTTACTACTTCAAGCTGTTCCGTCACCAGGCCGTAGCCCGGTCTACGCGGATGGTCCTTTTTTTCACTGATGGACACTTTCACCTGCAAGGTATCGCCAATAAAAACGGGTTCAGGAAAACGTAATTTTTCATAGCCATAGGTCATGGCGCGGGAATTAATATCACCCGCGGTCATGCCTACCGCTACCGCGAAGGTCAAGGTGCCATGAGCGATACGCTGGCCAAAGGGCTGCGTTTTACACCATTCGGCATCCATGTGGTGTGGATAAAAGTCGCCGGTCTGGCCGGCGTGTAACACAATATCGCTTTCAGTGATGGTGCGTCCCGTTGTGGTGCGGGTTTCGCCCAGCACAAATTCCTCGAAATATTTATCGATAAACATAACTCTACTCCGGGCCGACGGTTAATCCAGGTGGTAGACTTCTTCCATATTCGCCCATAATTCCCCTGGCGCACGCGTTGCAAGCGGCGTCAGGCAGGGGACGCATTCCGCCCACCATTGCTGGGTAACCGGATCCGCAGCCATTTTTTTCATGTCTTCTTGATAATTGTCGCCATGATATTCGTAATAACTAAATAGATAGCCATCCTTAAAGTAAATAGAATAGTTGGCAATATTACATTCTTTGATCATGGAATTAACATCGGGCCAAGGATTAGCATGTAATTGTGCATAATAGGCATATTTGTCCGGCTTAACTTTGATCACGCCTCCAAAACGCTGAACTGGCTTCATGGCAATTCCTCCCTATTAAATAATCCGGCTGCGTGCCAGCGCTTCACGAATTTGAACTTTGCGCTGTTGGTTGAGCGGCCCGGTGGGGCGCAGCGAATGAACTGGAATATCCAGTTCGATCTGTGTCAGCGCATATTTCGCGACGTTGTAAAACGGTACATCCAGGTCGTAGAGTGCCGGGATCCACGACAGTCGGCTTTGTAGCGCATTGGCCTGGTCGAATTCCTTCTGTTGCCAATGGCGATAAATCCCGCAGGTGAGCTGAGGAGCAAAATTGGCGCTTGCGGGAATGGCGCCATCGCCGCCGAGGATTAACGTGCCGAGCAGGTATTCGTCGTAACCGGCAAACACGGCAAAGTCGGGACGCACGGGTTTAACGGCGTGGATCACTTCGCGAATATGGCTCAGGGTATCGACGGTATCTTTCAGGCCGACAATATTCGGACACGCCTGCGCCAGGCGCACGATACACGCGACCGGGATTGATTGCCCCGTCAGCGCCGGGAAATTATAAAGCAGGATGGGTAGCGGAAGATGTTCGGCAATATAGCGATAATGCTCAAAGAGGTACTCTTCCGCCAGCGGGTTATACCAGGGATTGACTACTACCACGCCGTCCGCGCCGTACTCTTGCGCCAGCCGGCCGAAGGCCAATGTCGCCTGCGTGCCTGAATGGGCAATGCCGACCAGCACGGGTTTACGGCCGGCAACATGGTCGATACAAAACTTCATCACCTGCACACGCAGGGCGTCCGACATGTGAGCGAATTCGCCGGCGCTGCCGAGAAAAAACAGCCCATCCACTTCGGTGGTAAGCAAATGATCGATAAGCCGTCCCATCGCCGTTTCGTCAAACTGCTCCTGCTCATTAAATAACGTGGGAACCGGTGGAATGATCCCTTTGAACTTCACGGACATATTTTTTCTCCTGCTTTAATGAAACTGCGCCGTCTCCCGGGGCCGGAAGGGGAAGCCCATTCATGACAATCGATAAAGCCGCATGGCATTGTCGCTGAATAAGCGGGTCTGATACGCGTCGCCGAATGCGTGCGTTATATCCATCATCACATCGATCCAGGGCACCATTCCCGTCCCCAGATCGCAGACGGGGAAATTGCTGGCAAAAATGACCTTGTCGCGGCTGAACGTCTTAAGGACAACCTCGACAGCGGGGCGAACAAGACCTATATCGCCTTCGGGGGGAATAATGACACCGGACACCTTGCAATAAACGTTGTCGCACGCGGCCAGCGAGTGCAGATTTTGCCGCCAGCGCAGAGCATAATCTGTTTCTTGCGCCAGTCGCAGGGCATCCACTATACCCATATGATTCAATACAATGTTGGTTCCGGGCGCATGGCGCGCAAGGCGGGCCACATCACCTAATTCAGCATTGCGTACGCAGGCCTCAAAGCACAGCCCGGCGTCGCCGAGCGCGTTGATATTATGGATTAAGACGGGCGTCAGGCAGGTGCCGGGCGGCTGGCTTGGCACATGCAAAACGTGTCGGACGCCTTTCACCCAGCGATGAGTCGCGCCCGCTTCACGGCAGCGGGCGACAGCGTCAGGCTGCTGTAAATCCAGCGAGATGATGCCGCCGCAGACAGCGTTAGCGGGATCCTAGCACAGTTCACGCAGATAGCGCGCCTCCTGTTGCCGTTGATCCGGGGCAACGTCCACCTCCACGTACAGCGCCCGGTCGATGCACCAACGCCCGTCAGGGGAGCAGGTCGGATAATCCGCCCACGCCACATCGTGCTGCAGCGCCGGTACCGCATCCAGCCACGGTAACCGTAAATGAAGATGTGTATCGGTAATGTGCAGCACGCCGGGTCTCCTAATGGTTGTCCTGATAGGTCACCGGGATGGCGCCCTCAGAGGATGAACGGTAGCAGGCCTCCACCACGCACATGGTTTTCCAGGCATCCTCGACGCTATTCAGGTAGTGATAATTATCGTCTTCCATCTTAACATTGCAGGCCGGCCATCGGACCGATAGAGGCGTCAGGAAACCAGGTTCCGTCAATGGATATTTCTCGCCACCCTTTACCGTCATCGAGGACATATTCAAATTTATCGACAGAGCCTTTAGGGTAATTCAGGATGACGCCAATCTGAATTTTGATCGCGCCTCGGGTTCCCTCTATTTTGAAAAAACATTCTTGTTTGTCCGGCGCACAGTCATGGCCGTGGTTGGTATGAATATTAGCGCGCACAATGTCGCCATAATCCAGAATGATGGACGATCGCGTCTGCGCCAGTTCCAGCATTTTGGGATGTTTCATGGTTTTACAGTAAACCGCCTGCGGGTCGCCAAGGAAATAGCGAATAACATCAATGTAGTGGATGCTGTGGTAATTAACTTCCATTCTTTCCTTTTCAAACAGGAACTGCCACAGATTCCAAGGCGTTTGACAGATAACACGCATTTCCACATCGTGAGTTTCGCCCAATCAGCCTTCCATGACCAGTTGTTTGGCGGCCATCATAAAGGGCGCGCGGCGTAGCTGAAAATTGATGCCGGCAATGAGTCCTTTTTGCCGGCAGCAGTCGAGGATGGCTTTTGCCTGTGCAAGACTTTCGCCCATCGGCTTTTGAATGAGCACGCCAACGCGTTCGGGCAGTTTTTGCAGGATAGCCAGGATTTCCGACGCCGGCACGGCAATATCAAACACGCATCCTTCCGCCGCGCCCTGTGCTATCAAGTCCTCAAGGGTGTCGCAGCAGTGGGGGATTTGCCACTGTCTGGCCACGCTGTGCGCTTTCTGTTTATCGCGATCGTAAAGGGCGAATACCTTAAAACCCGCTTTGCGGTAGGCCGGCAAATGCGAATCGGTGACGATGCCGCCGGCGCCGATAATGGCAATCGCTTTGGGGTGAACAGGTAAGGGGTGTTTCGTTGATACAGGCATATTTTTCTCCTTTATTTAGGCGAGTCCGTTGGCATAACCGACGAGAGCGACCGAGAGTACAAGCACCACATTTCCCAAGAGCATCACTTTTTTAGGTCTCTCGTAGCCGCGCCACTCGCCGGTTTTTAAAGCCCAGGCGTTAGAGATGATCAAAGCCCCGGAGAGGAAAGCAATCCAGCCGATAACCGGCCCCAGATTACCCAGCAGGGCGGTCGATTTGGCATATAAACCGAGCGCGCCGAACCAGATGCAGCCGGTGAACAGCGCCTTGAACCAGGCAAAGGACGATCCGGGGCGTGAAAAATCGCTGAAGGTGTGGTTCTTGTTCAGCATCCACAGCGCGTAACCTATATTGGAAATAAACCCGCCGGAGGCAAAGACGATCACATAAGCTATCAGGCTGGCGCTAACCGGGTTAATGCCGTCAGCGACGGCAAGCGCGCTGGCGCGGCTGGCGTAGGTGTAGCCGATATTCATGGCCGCGGTGCCGAAGCCGGATGCCAGCGCCATGAGCAATCCGCTGACAAATTTTTCATTCTTTACTCGCGAAACTTCAAGCTTTGATTGTTGATCTTTTAAGATACCCGCGCGCGTGATAATGCCGACCCCGACAATCATCACCGCCATGCCCGCCAGTAGCCAGCTAAGCGAACGGGCCGGAGGAAGAGTGCCCAGAATAAATAACGGGATCAGCGAGCCGAGGGAGCATCCCACGCCGGTATTGATACCGACGGTCAACGACAGACCGATGCTATCGATGCCTTTGCCGTACCAGATAGCGCTGATTCCCCACAGGAACCCACAGGCGGCCGCAATAGCCAGAACCCAGGCGGGCGTCGCCAGGATATAACGCACAAATCCCGGGACTTCGACCCAGGTCCAGAATAGGGGGATGAGCAATATCCCGATAATGGAGAATATGATCCAAAAGGCTTCCCATGAGAAAGGCCGGTAATTTTTCATTCCGAGGCCGAAACTTCCCTGGAACAGACAAGCGATCATTAAAACAATAAATCCCGCCAGCATAGTGTCTCTCCTGTTAATTATCTTCGATGTTTAGAGAACACCTTGGATAGATAATTGTTCTCATATGTGAAATATTGTTCTTAATTTAGAACTCAAAGGGAAACTAATCCTCCTTTTTTCGATATTCAACTTAAAAATTAACCTGCTTATTTTTTTCAGCCGCGATCACATTTTCACCCGTTATTACTACAAAATCGGCTAACACTGTGCCTTAATGGTAGTTTGATAGTACCAATTTTATGTGATGTTCATCGCAAAAGGAGCATTTATGGCGACGTTAAAGGGAATCACCTGGGGGCATAGCCGGGGGTATACATCGGTGGTCGCGACGGCGCAATGGTTTGGAGAGCTGCATCCAGACATTGATATCCAGTGGGAGAAACGTTCGCTACAGGCGTTCGCTGACGGCGATCTTGACGCTCTGGCGCAGCAGTATGATTTGCTGGTTATTGATCATCCCTGGGCCGGATTTGTCGCGGAGAAAGCGCTATTGCTACCGCTACAGGATTATTTGCCGGCGGCATACTTGGCCGATCAGGCGGCGAATTCCGTGGGCGGTTCCCATGAAAGTTATGATTTTTATGGTTTTCAGAGCGCGCTGGCCATTGATGCCGCCACGCCGGTGGCCGTGTACCGTCCGGATCATCTGGCGACCGGACGATTGACGCTGCCTGCCACCTGGGGTCAGTTGCTCGCTCTGGCGCAAGAAGGGCGGGTGATTTATGCCGGGATCCCAATCAATATGCTGATGGATTTTCTCATGTTGTGCGCCACCCGCGG
>QVOB01028452.1:0-14463 GCA_014839585.1 Pseudomyrmex concolor | reverse complement strand
TAAGAAGGAAGTTGTAATAAAGGATCTCTCTAAGTTCAAACAAGGATTCTCTTCATCAACCCATCAGTCTCTTCCTCGACTCCCAACATGACCTTGATGTTACCCAAGGTCAAACATCACTAAATACATAAATTTATACTCTTTTGTTTTCAAACATTTTCTTCACCATACTTTCCAAGAAATTCAGCCGTCCGGAACATATGATACATTCTGTATGTGTGTGCGTGCGTATGTGTGTGTGTGCGTGCGTGTGTGCGTGTCGTGTGCGTGCGTGTGCGTGCGTGCGTGCGTGTGTGTGTGTGCGCGCGCGTGTGCGTGTGCGTACGCGTGTACGTGCGCGCGTGTCTTAGTATAAAAATAGATTAAAATAATTGTTTTTAGTTTCTGACTACTCTTTTTACACGAAAATAACTGTACTCAATTTAAAGTAAAAACGACGTCTTTTTCACACTTGGGTCAATTTGACCTTTCAATGGCTGCAAAACACGCACTAACGCTTTCTTTCACTCAGGAAGTACCTCTATTTGTAGAAGACACTTGAAATTAATATTAGATAACATCATTAGTATCATTTTCAATAATGCCTCAAAGATAGTTTACTTTAAAATAAAATTTTGAGTCAATTTGACTTACAATTAGTGTGACACCGGTAGGTTAAAGCGCATAAACAAATTTTTGACACATTGCTGTTGCAACGCTGCATATATTAGTGATATTTTGTTCTCTGTGAAGAATTCTGCAGAACGCAAACAAATTGCGCAAATTCTGTATTGACTTCATGAATATGTTCCGCGAACTAATAATATATGATTTCAATACAAGCATTTAAAGTTAATATGAATTTTATAATTGGTGGTTTTACGTACAAATATCGTTTAATGGAAAGGAAAGTCGGTAAAAAGTACTGAGGTTTGCTCATCACGAAATAAAATACATATAGATTATTGTTATTAGTACTTTATAGAATATGAAAACATGTTTTTTAAGTCTGGGAACCAATGGGAACTTGGTAAGACTTAATAACAAGAATGGAATATGACAGTATAAGGGAACGGCCAATACAAAATAAAACCAGATGTTTGGGCTAAAAAAAACTTCTTTATTCAAAAGTTCACAAACGTTTCGATCCTGGTTTGGATCTTCTTCAATGTGTGAATTAAGGAAAGGGCAGGAAAAACTCAGTCATTGCCAGCCGCTCATGTTCAGGTGCTTGAGGTTAACCGGTTGGTCACAAACTCGACATTAAGTACCGCGCAACAAAGTCAATACTCCGGCAACAACTGACAGACTGAGCTACTACCTTTACAATAGTACTTCATGGCACGAGTAACGGTCCACTCCCCCATTACTACAATAGTCGCAAGCGCTCTGAGAATAATTATGTCGTTTTATATATACTTTAAAAATGGAAAATACGGCTTGAGCTTATCCGTGTCCAACATTATGTTAATAGAATGATCTTGTACTTTTATGTGAATCATCTCGGAAACGGATCTCTTAAAATATGATGTCTAAGTGTCCGAAATTTTTGCATTATTCCAATCAAAAATGTGGTCTGTTTGAATCCTATGTTGCGTAACGACAGAAACACTCAATACAATGATTTATTTGGTTTCTGTGTTCAGAAACTCTGGTCTTAAGTTTCTTCATGGTTTGGCCCACATAAGAAGCATCGCAATCGTTTACACTGTAAATGATAAACTACATTTTTCCGTTGTTCACATTCTACCGGATCTTTAATAGTTCTAATAAATTCGCTTAATTTATTTAAGGGGAGTTACGACGTTCCTCTCACCGATTTGATTCATTTTTATTACACGTGCAGGGCGTGATTAGGACTTCAACATGTCAAAGTAAGAAAGCGCAATATTCAACCAGTCCCGAGAAAATCGATTTTGAAAAAATTCGAGACTGCTCATATACTTAAAAAGAGACGTTTTTCACAGAAGAGCATAGCGCAGCGAGTAAGCGCCTTGGTTCGTAAGCGCGGGGTCGCACGTTCGATTCTCGCTGCTGGAGTTTTATTTTTTTCTCATGATCTTTTTTTTCAATCCCTACGTCATTCGCATTACAAATAGATTAAAATTATTTAAATTACTATATTTAATAATTTGTTTGAAGAAAATGCAGTTTATTATTTTCCTAACTTTTTCTTACAAAAATCGGATTATCTATAATATTCGGTAGTACAGTAATTTTTCCAAAGTCTTCTTTAGTGCATGCTGTGACCTGCAGAGAACAGCTGTTAAACTTTGTGATGAACTTTGTGAAGAGAAATCTTCCTACGTAAACCAAGTTTGCTTTGCGGTAGACGATTTAAAAACGTCTTACATCTGTAAAAATTCGGCGTTTGTTAGACGTGCTAGATGCCGAAATAATTATTGTTTTCCTTGTTTTTATGATCAATATCACCCTAATTCATGTACTCGTTAAAATAAGAATATAGAATAATTGTACTACACCGATAAGAAATATAAATGTCACATTTTGCGAAAGTTATTGTGTATAATTTTTTCACAGTCTGTAGCAATTTCCAACAGCTATCTATCAGGATCTCCTGTTTCTTTCTATCTAAACGAAAATGTTTTGTTTGCTCGCAGCTGTTCTCTGCAGGTCAAAGCATGCACTAAAGAAGACCTTGGAAAAATCACTGTACTACCGAACATTATGAATAATCCGATTTTCGTAAGAAAAAGTTAGGAAAATAATAAACTGCATTTTCTTCAAAAAAAACTAATTATTAAATATATTAATTTAAATAATTTTAGTATATTTGTAATGCGAATGACGTACAGATTGAACAGAAAAGATCATGAGAAAAAAAAATAAAACTCCAGCAGCAAGAATCGAACGTGCGACCCCGCTCTTACAAACCAAGGCGCTTACTCGCTGCGCTATGCGCTTCTGTGAAAAACGTCTATCTTTTTAAGTACATGAGCAGTCCTGAATTTTTCAAAATCGATTTTCTCGGAATTGGCTGAATATTGTGCTTTCTTACTTTGACATGTTGAAGTCCTAATCACGCCTTGCACATGTAATAAAAATGAATCAAATTGGTGAGGGAAACATCGTAGCTTCCCCTTGTAAATATCTTATTTTAGTCTTTGAAGTAAAACAAGATTGTTTTTATACGCACCACTCCACGCAATGATTCCATAGTTCAAAAAACTCTGGAACAAAGCATGGTAAATCAATAGTAAAGTTTTTGTTTGCATGAATTTAGCTAATTTAGAAAACACAAAAACTAGATATTTTGTTTTATTAATTATATATTCAATATGTTTGTTCCATTTCATATTAAAATCAAAAATGATTCCAAGATATTTGCACTTTTCCACTTTCTTGACAATCCGATCCTCTATTCGTACATCTAAAGACATAGGCACACTATCCCTGTAGTTACTGAAAGTCATGAATACAGTTTTATCTATATTTAAAGACAATTTGTTGAGAGAAAGAAACCGGCAGGTAATCGTTCATTTTGGCACTGGCTTCTGCCCAAGTATCATCCCCAACCAAGATGACAGTGTCATTAGCGTACGAGATTATAGTGTCAGTAGGCATTTCTAAAAGTAAGTCATTAACATACAGAATACATATTTATTTATATTTTTGTAGTTTTTGTTTAACGGATGTTTTCCTATTCTTTCATTTTAATTTTTTATTGGTCAGTTTGCTTAAGATGATCAACAATAAATTATGATCAAAACGTTCAGATTTAAACTACGTTTTAAATTATTGTTCTGTTTACTATCACCTTGGACCGTTTAGGCTCTTTGGTTTCCTTCTTCTAATTTGCATTCCCTATTCTTTGCGTTATCATTCTTTGTGGTATCCAAGGTTTACGGCGTGATGATTGAAGAACGTGATGGTTATTAGACTCTGTGCGTGCGTGCGTGTAACAGAGATCAGGTGTCTAGAGTTCGTCACTTTCCTAGTATTTTGTGACTCTAAACCCTCTCCGTTTCACGCGCGTGTGTATGTGTATGCGTAAGTAAATAGGTAAGTAGGTGAATGTGTTTACAGTAAGTGTTCAAACTGTCAACAGTTTGATAGTGGACCAAACAATTAAAACTGGTTGTAACGTTTTGTAATATTTTTTTTCTTGGTCATGATTGTAAGATAATAAGACTCCATATAAATAGAAAGTTTTGCTACGTAGGTTTAGTATAAAGTGTAGCCACCAAGTATAACGATTCATTCAAAGAAAGATTATCCAACAAAATTTACAAATTTAATTTTTAAAACTAATCTGTTATTTTTAACAAACATAACGAACTATAACAAAGCAAAATGAATGTGAATTCTGCGAATGTTCTTAATATGTTAATTGTTTCATTCCAATTTCAAATATTCCACAAACATCTGTAAATAATAAAGAAATCGAATTACACGATACTAAAAGATATTATACAAAATGCAATAGATGACATATCATTTACTATGCAGATCGACACTACATTAGAATTCGAGAAGTATTGGGATGAAACATACGCGATGCAGAATTTTTTGAAGCAGACAAAGTAAAAAAATCGGAAAAAAATGATGAAGATGAGATAGAAGATAGTTATACATCAGAAAGAGGAAGTTTAAATAATTATGGTAAATATACAGATTAACGAAGCACCCTCAGAAGCCAATCTTAACATATGTTATCAAAATCAAATTATTAGATATTTCTGAATATTGCTTGGAAAAGTTTAAAGACGTTAACGACAACAACAAAATTATTCATGATCTAGATCTACGACAGTGGGCGTTAGAAGACAAAGAACAAATTAATCTTTCTCATTTTAAAGCAAGAGCAACGTTGACATTAAATTTTAAAGGAAAACACAGGATTGTATTAAGAAAAATAATAAAATTTAAAAACCATCAAAGACCAATCAAGAACAATTACAAATTGCATGCGAAGAATTCATAAGTTTTGTGAAATCATTTATAGATTTTTTGAACCACAAAATATAATGCAGACAAAAGTAAGTTCAATTTGGAAATACATTCAGGCAGAACGTTAACAATACAAGATGTTAAACAGTTGAAACCGTAGTTCAATCACAATCAGCAGTTACACAAAGCTATATAATACACGTAGCTATACAATACACATAGCTATATAATTATGCCTACAATTTTTGCAAGCGGGCAAACTGCATCATATTACCTTTTTTGGTATTGAAAGAAGCCAGTGGAAATTTTGGCCACGTATAGAAAAGACTTTATTTAGACCTGCAAATGTTTTTATCGCAGCATCAAAATTAGAAAAATTAACTACACAACACTTTCAATCTTAGTTAAAAGTATTTTTGCAACTGGAAGTTTCAGTGTGTTATTAATAGATTCTTAAAGCGGACATTGTTTCGAGAGCTTACAAGAGTTTATGCCATCTGAAGATAAAGACGTACGAATTTTAACAATACCAAAAAAAAACTACAGGAATGATTCAATCTCTTGATGTTTATGTGTTTAGACTATGGAAAAACTTTGTGGGAACATTTAGTGATCGCGTTATATTATTAAATTATGATATCAATATACATTAAAAAAATAATATCATCAAAGTACAATTTTTAACGCATATCATATACAGCTATCTTCTCCACGATTCCATAATCTTTTTAAATATGCTTGGTTTAAAAGTGGCTACATTGAAGAACAATCATCACAGTTCGAAAATCTAGTAGATTTTTGTTTCTCCGGAAAAGATATACAAAAAATACCACGTTTCTATATGTGGGACACCTGCTATATTACGTTGTTCCTAGTGCAAGAAATATTATTGTATGCATCATTTTTTTGAAGAATATCATGATTAATTAAGAATATCATGATTAGTAAACACTATGAAGTATAAGAAGTAATTGAAATGGAAAGGCATCGGCGATAAGTAAACTATGATCCTTACACGTGTTGGTTATGTTTGGCCCGAATTCCTTATCACGAATCTCACACAATATTATAGACAAAAGGGTTAAAAATGTGTAAGAGTTATAAATAATTTCAATAGTTATCCTTTTTATTGAGCGTGGCTAAATTGAAGGCCTTGACAAAAGAGTGGGAAAAAATCGTGGCACCAGAATTGATGAGAAACCGGTTGAGAGAATATGTTTTGACGTCTCATAACGAGCCATATACTACTAATAAAAAATAGGAAATTTCTAGTGTATTAACATTGGAAGAAATATAACTTATGTTTACAAAAAAATAATTGTTAAAAAAATTGGTTTACAAATTCTCTCTCTCTCTCTCTCTCTCTCTCTCTCACAAAAACAAATTTTTTTAAACCATTCTATTAATGAAGATAAATAGAAGTATTCTTACCATAAGACTTTTGTATAAAACATTTTTTCTCTTTCTTTGTGGGATTTTCGTTTCTTGTGAATAATTAAATAAATAAATAAATAAATAAAATATTAGCAACATATCTTTTTCTTAGTACTTCAACTTCTACGCGGAGCATAGAGCCTCTTACGAAATACGACGATTTGTAGAGACTTTACTAAACATCAGATCTCGGACGTACGGGTGATTAGCCCATAGCATCCAAAGTGCTGATTGTAGAGTATAATCTACAAATTTTAGGTAGATTCCATTAAAAGTGCGCATGACATTTCGAGAATACACACAATTAATTTTTGGAGGATTCAGTTAGTCTTTCAAAACAATTAACTTGATTAAAAAGGACCGGCTCAGAAAAAATCTTAAGATGTCAAGAGCGGATTCGAAATCGGGACTTCACTGTTCGCAACCCGCGCACTCAGGTCGCGAGACCAGTAGGCCGATTATCATATCACGACATTAGAATTATTTATTTTAACAAACAAATGCAAAGTCATGCTTTTGCGTTTACTCACTGTTAACTATTGATTTTTATTTAATATGTATATTAGAGTGGTAGCTATATGTATGTATATTATTTAGGTAGCTCACTGTCGCGCTGTAAACGCAAACGCTACGATCGATTCAGAGAGCCAATAAAGTGTTAGCGATAGTGAGCTGCATGTGCTACAGTACGTATCAGTAGTGCGATATCATGACGCTTTCCGAGCACTTCCTAATTTTTAACCCAAATTACAAATTTGGTCACTTGCACTACACTGCATTTTTAGTGCATAAGAAAGCTCTCTACCTTTTCGTATTTGCAATGATATAGTTATTATCGAACATCTTATATATAATTTGTGTATGACGTCACATTTCTATTTTTTAAATACAGGGCAATTCAAGCTAGCTTAGTGTTATACCAAGAAAGTACAGCAGGATCTATTGAAGATACTACAAATTCAGCAAATATAAGTGAAAACGAAGACAATGATTCTCTTGAGGGTACGGCAGAACAATTAAAACTAGCATTAAAACTTTCCGAACAACAACAAATAGAAGAGGAGCAACGACGATTGATGGAAGAAGAAACATTTCGTCAAGTACTGGAGCTGTCTTTGACTGACAAGTAAATTTCTAACAATGTGCAACAGTGATAAAAAAAGAGATACAAAAATTTACTATAGCACAGTGTATGTATATATATATATATATAGCTACAGAGTGTCTCGCAATGATTAGTAAACTCTATTAGTCAACTCCCTTGAAGAGAGTAAAACAGTTAGAAATCAATAATTAATTATTAAGTTCGGACAATGTATCAATAATTTTTTACATAAATTAATTAGTGGATTGAATTCTAACTGTTTTTATTTATTTATTCATGTATTAAATTAGATTAACAAATTAAAATAAAGTTTTAACAGAAGCAATGTAACCGGGATAAGCGCGACATGTCGCACGGCGCGCGAGGCTTCTGCGTATTTTGTATGCACCGTCTTATTGGGAAACTTTAATAGTTAATAACTCGGTAAATAATAGTTGAGCCAAAAGTGAAAAAGAAACTTGAAGTTGTCAAAATTCCACTCTCTTTCATTCCCTTCAAGGTTTACTAATTACAGCACATCCTGTATATATTGTGACGGACACTTTGCGTAAGATTTTATTGCGAAAGTGCGGCACACTTTCGGCACATCCTTAAAATTTTAATTATAATCGTTACTTATCAAAAAATTAGTTTGTTGGGCGCCAGGCGCGAATTATCACGCCGTCTCGGAAATCTCCACTTCGGTAATTACTTCGCTCAAAAAGAAAAAAATGACCAATGGACGTGACGGCAACTATTTACTTGACAGCTCAGTTTGCATAAATTATAACGGAGGGCGTGGGCTCAGGAGGCGGTAGTATATAAGACAAAGAACTTTAGCCACGACGGTAAACAAAATAACACCAATATAAAATGATATATAAAAAATTAACATATTAAGAGGACTTGAAAACGAGTCTATGATTATTGGTTATTACAAAAGTCGGCAACAGGTGATGTACTGCAGTCATTTTATAGTATGCCGAATATAATTACGATAGTCCGAGATGACTCTTTCACTCCGTGTCATCCGCGTGGCCGCGATTTGGATCTGCGAAACTTTATCGCCACGAGATAACCGCGAGATGATGATGAGTAGACGCAGGAATGCGCGAACGCGACTACGGCCGCCGCGGAAGTCAATACTTAATCAGTCGAACCATGGCGCATCAAACAATAGATAATCAGTATCGACAGAATAATTGACCGGGCGCGCGAGTCTCACGGCTGCCGGCGCGCTGGACAAAATATATGCGGTGGCGACAGAGTGATAGTACTCAGCGGTCCCGCGGATCCATGTACGCACGACTTTTCAATCAATTATATAATTTATATCATTTCCTGTTTAGGAAATGATATAATCAAATTTTAGGTGTTCCCGAAATACAATATTAGAACACGGTCTATAAACTACGGATTTATGACACTCTTACTCGGAACACGCAGTACGCGTAAGAATTCGGCACAATAAAAACATGAAAACAAAAAATGAGCAAACATGTAACGCTTTAATATAACGGATAGCGGCGAAAACCCGGATTGTTGCGACCGTAACGAAAGGTGAGAGCAGCGGCAAATAATTATTATTTAATACGCTATTACGGCAAATATACGCGGAGCACAACACATAAATTATTCGGACTTAGATTGCGCGATATCGAGCTTGCGGTTTAGTCTGTCGAGACTCGATTCACAGACAATTCCAAAAATCGCGAAATGTGCGAAAAAGAAAAGCAAACACACGGTCGGTTCCCCTTCAAAAACTATGTCAAGTCGGCAGCTATCTCTCTCGCGTAAAATCCTTTAACTTATCAGTCGTTCTCCTCGGGCTTTGTCCGGCACTTGTGAGACGACAAACTCGCGTTAACGGTACGCGCAACAACGGATTTGTCTCTGTGCGGCAATCGCTCTTCTGATTGTGAGCTAAGTGCTGTTCTTCGCGCTAGGCGAATTAGCCAATCAGGTGTCTTTGTTGGCAACGCTCAGATGTACGGCTGTCACGTCTATCCCAGCAGAATGGTGACTCGGGCCCTTTCTCTGGCCGTATCAGGTTCGCTCTCTCTTAATTTCCAGGAGATGAGCTTGCAGAGGCTCATCTCTCATCATCACTGGGCCTGTTATTCCACGAGAAGCTCTGCCTCTGGTTCTATGAAGTCGGAGTGCACTTCTTTCTCTTTTAAGTCCGCCGTCAAAGCCATCGCCTAGTATCCTGTGCCATGGACATCTTACGTCCTTGGTTTTCTCGCTGTCCTTATCTTCTCTCTTCTTTACTTTGAGCTATTCGCCTACACACAGTGTTTTGTTCTTTCTCCGCGCTGAAAATAAATCACTAAATAGCCGCAAAGCGGCTCACACGGCATATAATAATGATACAAGAATATGGTAAAATGCTCGTAGTATGAGATGCGCTGGAAAAAGAGAAACATTACATAACAATTTATTGAATAACGATCACATCATTTGACATAGGCGCAATGCGCCTTCGCAAAGTAAGCGGTTTCGCTGGCGCCACGAGACCTAACGAGCTGCTCTCTCTAAAATAGTGAGAAACGCGGGCTCACCGCCTTCTGTGCTGGCCGGAAATACGCCCTTGTGACGGACACGAAAGTTACGTCACAATATATATATACGGTGTCCGACAATTGATGTAAAATTTTTCGTAGGCAGGTAGAAGAAGTAAACCTGAGTCAAAAAGTTCCATACTATTTTGCGAGATTCACAATAGTTACCGAGATCTTAATTAACTCTCGGGGAACACACTCATTTGATCCTGTTCGTCGACTTTGATCAAAAATATCTTTAAAGCCGTTTTGAAGTTAGCAGGCCCGAAGTTCTCAAGTGGTAGTTTAGGGTCTTAACTATAGAACCGCTTCCCGCTAGCAGCAGTAACCGTGGCAGTCGCTCAAAGTCGACGCAGGGTCAATTTGAAGTGTACCAAGTGTCGAATTGCTGCGATTTGAATGTTGCTATTTTTCTTTGAAAAAGTGTATTGTTTGTTGTGTTCAGTGTAAAAATCAAGGTAATTTAATAAAGAGTGTTTATTACTGCTTATTAGTACCAGCATGGATAATATGTGTGTGTATTGGTATACATATATATATATACACAGTAGACACTCGTTATAAGGCTATTGTAGAGGTGGCAATTCTCGGAAAATTCATTTTTGTATGCAAATAATATGTTCTTAAAAAAATAGAGAAATAAATGTTATTTTTCTATTGAAATATATAATTTTTTTTACGCTAAATAACGACCTCCGCCAGATAGCGGAATAAATATCTTCTTTTAAAGCCGCCTTAAAACTATTTTTTTAAATAAAGGTACATCTTGAAAACATCAACATAAATTTCTAGCCAAAAATATTAAAAACTAAACAAATTATGATTTTTTATTCAAAACACTTTTTTACAAAATTTTTTTTTTACATGTTTTTTACAATGTCAATAATGTTAACGACACTTTTAAACTATATAGACTTATTCCAAAATGTTCGAAGTATACCCAAAAATTTTTTCAAGCCAATCGGATAGGTGCATTTTAAATAGTAGCATCTCAAAAAGTGGACAGGGTCGAATTGACTCAGAGTATTTTTCTTGATTGAAAAAATAGGTGGGTTTAACAACATATACTATGTAACATATACAGCATATAACATATACATAATAAAAGGTAGCCACGCGAAACGTGTCGGGCTGTCTTACGCGCCTAAGACAGCCCGATGCTTATTCGCAGATATTTGTTAATTAAGATCTTGGTAACTAATGAATCTCGCAAAATAAAGAACTTTTCGACTCAGTTTTACTTCTTCTACCTGCCTAAGAGAGATTTTACATTGTTGGACACTCTTCCTGTGTGTGTGTGTGTGTGCGTGTGTGTGCGCGCGCGTAGAAACATTTTTTCCAAAAAAGTTTCTTAATATTTGTAAATTGCAAAAGTGCGTTTAATCTTACATATATCTCTTGAGCAATTATGTAGTAAACGGTATTTGTTAAAAAGCAATAACACAAAAAAAGTTTAGAGTTATCTGAGACTCAAAACCTGGTTGACTGTAAAAGTAATAATTTTGTTTGATGAAAATTTGTTATTAAAATATATATGTAGGTACATAAGGCAGATAAAATATGTAGAAAAAGAATAGTAGTTTTAAGTAAAGAATTTAAACTTTGTTATTTCTTTTTTTAATAAGAATGAAAGTTAAAGACCTTGAGAAAATCAATGATATATAGATGTAAGCCAATTCGAGATGGTATATTTGTTGTTTGTGTATATTAGAAAAAACTTTTTATTGAGAGCCAGACGTTCCGACCTTAAATTAGGCTTTCTTCAGTGACAGAATATTTCACCGTTAGTAGAAACGGTTAGTAGAAATTGCGCATTTATATTTACAATTTTGTTAGTTATATCTGCGATTAACAACAATTATTCTTCATGATGAATATCGTGTGAAATTTTATTTCTGTCGCCCTTCTACTGAATACAGATGCGCAATTTCTACTAACCATTGAAATATTCTGCTACTGAGGAAGATCTAATTTATTAAGGTAGAAGCGTCTAGCTCTCTAAAAAATTTAGAGAGATGTTTAGTATAAGGGAGAATGCTCCGATGACATTGACTTTGAGATACGTTGTCAAGGACACTCTCCTGAGTAACAATCAAAAGATTTTAGACGTCGCTCATTGTTCAGTAAAAAGTTATTCATAAGAAATATACAGTAGTGCCTCGCGTATTTGCCGCGTATTTGTTGCATGTTTTCTTTACTATCTCTCTGCGAGTTATCTCTACAAATTTCTAGAAGTGCTTCGCAGAAAGTACTCGGCCTAGCCTTTCTGCGAAGCACTTCTAGAAATTAATAGGTACGACTCGCAGAGAGATATTGAGAGAAACATGCGGCAAATACGCGAGGCATTACTGTAATCAAAAATGACCGTTGCAAAATTATCAAGAGTTGTACTTTTGTTCATGCTGTAAGCGTGTAGGCAAGGGGGGCCTCCCCTTGCAGGAGGAATGACTCTGCTTCTCTCTTTGCATCCCTTCTCGAAAAAACCACGTACATTTGACACAAAGCGACATTTAATCAAAAGTTGTTCCTTATTTTTTAGTTTTTCTTCATTGCATTCCGATTAAATGTCACTTCACTTCGAAAGTGGTTTTTTCGAGGAAGGGATGCAAGGAGAGAGGTGAAGTCACTCTCCTGGAGGAGAGGAGGCGGAGCTCTTCCCTGTCTACACGCTTATAACACAAACAAAAAGAACATAAAAAAAGTGATCGTTGTAATATATTATTATATTTTTACTCTTGTTGTTCTGTTCTTTCTATATCACGAATGGAATATAAAGCTGCTATAATGTCAAAAAATTCATCAATTTGTTGATAGTACTGAACGTTATGTTTGAAAACAAATTTGACTAAATAATGAGTATAATATTCCGGTTTGGGTTTCAGTAATAATATTACTGAAAATAAAGATCGCGCTTGTCAAACAACTTTAGTTAGTAAGTTTTTAATGAACAATGAGCGACGATTAAAATCTTTTAGTTGTTATTCAGGAGAGTGTCTTTGACAATATATGTCAAACTCAAAGTGATCGGAGCATTCTCTTTTATAGTGAACATTTATCAAAGTTTTTTCTATAATATACACAAATAAGTATACTATCTCGTATTGGTCCATATCCATACATCATATTGTTTTTAACTATGTAAAACCTGAAAATTCGTTAAAACCGCATTTTAGTAGACAAAATTAATTGTAACATAATCTCTTTTTTAATACATGTTCTAATTAGTTAAATGTTAGGTAGTTGTTCAGTTTAGTGCCTTTTTTTATTTTGGCTATTTTAATCCAGTTTTGTTTCACAAAACGCTTTATTTCATCACTAAAATGAGGAATCAATTAAGGGAACTTGAAAAAATAATATATTTTACCTCAGTTTACAAAAAAATATATAAAACTCGAAACTTCTTTGTAATTATGTAAAATATTGGGTCCCCCTTGATTTCTATGATTGTTAAATATGTTATAGAAGACGAGATTTTGAACACCTTTTTCTTTTACATATAATCGTCGTTTGGGCTTAGTTTCCGAGATATGTATCCGCCAAACACTGTTGCTACTTTTGCACTGAATCCTACCTATACGTGTTCCGCGAAAATTGTTTTTTTGGACATCGTGTACATCTCACAAGTAAATAGTTTGTTTGTATCACACTATCGTACACATGTAGGCAGGGGGCTTTGCCCTTATTCCTGCACCTTTTCTCTGAAAAAAACCTAACCTACCTCAACTTCTGTTACTATATATCATTAATGTCACTGTGTACAATTAAGAAGCACGGTAGTGCCTCGCGCCAAGTTCACGCGCAATGAAGTCGCGCGCGAACGGAGCGAGAGCTCCATGCCTCTCTTACGCGAAAATGAGTAATTTTGACATTTGCAAAAAAAATATTCATATTTCAAAAATGACTGAACCGATTGACTTCTTTTTATTCTCAATCGATTCAGAACAAAGCATTAAAAAAAAGTATTGTGGCGTTTTTTGTGTTTGTGTCCTCTAATCAGAAATATTGACAATAATGTTTTGACAGTGAGAAATTCACGTTTTCATGGTCGTCGTAGGATCGGAATTTGTGCATGTTCGTATGCCTGCTAACAAGTGGCATAAAATGTACGCGCACGCTGAAAGAAGAAAAGAGAAAGAAAACAGGGAATGCGAGTTAGAGAGAGAAAGAGAGAATTAAGAGGTTGTGACGGTAGTGTTTCGAGTCATTTCAGGTTCACTGCACAAAAATTCTTCCGTAACGCGTTATAGTTAATAAGTAATGCAACCTAACATACAGATGCAATCCGTTTGAAGAAAAAGAAATATTTCCTCAAAAGGCATTTCCAGGCGTGGCGCGCGCGTGACCGGCCCAGTGGTCTCGCGGCCTGAGTGCGAGGGCTGCGACTAGGAAGTCCCGAGGAGTTCGAATCCATGGTGGAATTAGAAAGGTGAAGCATTCCGGTGAATGCGCAGTAGTCTATAAAATCAGCCAATCAGAAACAAGCGGCAATGCAAA
>QVOB01028451.1:0-18851 GCA_014839585.1 Pseudomyrmex concolor | reverse complement strand
TCAAACGGAGTGGTTCTCGGAAAATTTCTGTTTCCGTCATTTCCAGAGCGAGATCTGAAAATACAGGCGCTCGGCAAAACATATCGTATGGTAACGCGTTAAACCGCAGCGAAAACAGTCATCACACACGTTATTTATCGAGTCGTTATTATTTTGGAGAGATTCGTGTTTTCGGCAATCGGCGCGGCGAAATCGCGATTCGGCGGCCAAGAAATGAGAAGCGATTTCAGCGACTGTTGGTCGCCGCCGCTACAGCGTTACACGACGCGTGACAATCTTTCTGTTCTCTGCTTATAGAAATTATGTAAACTTCTATTTTCAATTTATTGTACACACGATAAATCGTTGCAGGATGGCGGCGTTTCTTCTTTTCGTGACCGAAGTATCGCTTCGCATTGCCGTTTTCTTTTCCTTCGAGATTTTCGAGAAAACGCATTATTTTGTCGCTATTCTGTAGAGAAACAAAAGAAAATGAATATAATCATCGTTTTAATGTTCGCAGAAATGTATGCATGGACTGTTTGTTTTTTAGACGGTTCATAGCAAGACGAGTGATACTTCGTTGGTCGTCGAAGTTTCCTTCATTGATTCACATCTTTCTAGGATAAATACCGACTCGTGTAGGAACTTCGTCACGAAGTGCCACGGCCGTAAAGAGACGCTAAAGAAGACTAAGTATAGGCACTCGCGTAAAAATAGCTGCGTCGCGGTTGAGGCAACTACAGGTGACAGCGGCTCAGGCTGCCAAGGTTTACTGAACCACAGTGACGAATCTCGAGCTTACAATCGATGCCGTCACACTACGAGAGCTCCAAACTATAATCAACCTCAATATCAGCGGTCATTCAGTAGTTGACTTAAAAAAGTGCACGCAACAGATAGACAAGAAAATTATAGTTCTTTTTTTTAACTTTTTATTTGTTTTTATGATTTTCTTAACCTGGTATATTGTGATACAAATGATTTTTCTAATAAAATTACGAGAGACATTTGAGAAATTTGAAATTTCGATTTTGAGAGCAACGTTAAATATAACCCAGACAGTACGCGTCTCTAAAAAAACGACTTAAATCTTTTAGACATCTTAAAGATTTGTCTTTTGGCCTTTCTGTGCTGTCTGAGAAAGTCCGAAGATTATTTTGATTTTCTGTACATCCAAATTCTTCAAGAAAACTATTTACAAAGAAATAAATCTCACTAGATCTTTTTTCTTACAATTTTCCGTTGCCTTTTTGTTTACAGAACTCCTAGAATATATTGCGGGTAACACAGGGAAGATATAGTAAATAAAAAATTTACGAGAAAATCACGGGTTGGATGGTGCCGCTGGCCGGCGCCATTTAAACCAACGAATCAGTCGAAGGAACAGGTTCTTCCTTTTGGTCCCTGGTACATATAATCACGAGAACAGGACCGGGTTCTTCGTGTAGGGACGAAAGGTGCGAAGGCGTGCCTCCAGCACAATGGGGGTCGCCGATGACTTCGCGCCCAGCTTCACGCAGAAGCCGCAATTGCGGCAGGAGGACGACGGCAACCGACTGATATTTGAGTGTCAGCTGGTGAGTTCGCCCAAGCCTGAGATCTCTTGGTTCCGCGGCGAGACCGAGCTCAGCCAGGATGACAGGACCAACTTCAAGATACAGAGCGTTGGGACCAACAAGTTCCTGGTGGTGCTCGAACTCGATGATGTCATCGAGACCGACGCCGGTCTCTACAAGGTCAAGGCAAAGAACAAGATGGGCGAGGTCGCAGCCTCCATCAACCTTAACTTCAGTCGTGAGTTCTCTCATATATTCTAGTTGTGCGAGAGAATAAATTTACACATATCTTGCGATTGTTCCGATCTCTACGTGATATATTCTATTTTAATTAGTTTTATGACTGTATCTACATATTATCTAGTTGTAAAATTTTAAAACGTGATTCTTTAATGTTCTTTTTATATCAAGATCAATATTGTATTATTAAAATATAAAAGAAGAAAAAATTTTTAGAGACAAACTTAAATGTTAAAGTTCTTTGAACAACAATTGTTTTTCTTATAAATTTCTTTTATTTGAAATTTATTTTAATCGGTTTGTTTTCTTGTGATTAACATTTCGTTATATTTTTCTAGCGATGGATGAGCCTAGAGAGAAGTAAGTCAGTGATGTTTGCGCGGAAAGAGAGAGTTTTTGTCGCTTCTCCAGGCTCTTTAATTTAATTAACTCGTTTTACGTTACATTTTACGCTTCACTTTAACGTGCTTTTGTTATTTTATTTTCTTTCTTCTATTGTACCTTCTGCTTTATTTTTATTTGCCGCTTATTTTGTTGTCTTTTGTTGTTCTATGATTTTAGCTGCTGAACAATCCATTGGGAGGGGGTGAGTTAGCTCTTACGCTGCAACATTCGAGTGTTTGTTAACTTGTTGTTAGTTACTGGCATGTGAATAAAACTTTTCTGGGCTTTTAATATCTCTGTTCTCTGTATCTTTTTGGGACGAAATTCAAGATGCGCCTTACGTAACAGAGTGATGGTTACGCGAAGATTCCAATTCCTCTGTGATACATTATTTACTATCACTATTACGTTATCACAACCGATAACGTTAGAGTGCACGTCAAATCGGACCGACTGAGAATAACCGTCGCAGTATATGCCTGCTATTTTCAGTCGCGTTCGTGCCGCACACGCTGTGCAATCCGATAGACGAGGATTGTGATGGCTCGCTATGCGTTAGACCAACGATCACACACAACCGCTTCTTACCGATTCACCCACGCAGACAGAACCGCGAAACGTGGATGGAAATAGAATTAAGGTCTTCTAGTTTTGGACACTGTTCGTGCTTCGCGCCGCGCGCGTTCTGCACCACAAAGTGGCCGAATTATTTCGGCCAAACGTTGTCTCTCGCGCGAGAGACAGACTATCGCTTGCATTACGTTCACATCTCCTTAGATTTGATTGAGAGAAAGAAATACAAAAAATTAATTGAATTATCATTGAAATCACAGTTTGCGTATATTTTGTAAAAGTTGTATCTTCTATTTATATATACTTTGTGCAAACAGAAATGTTTTTTTGATTTCTGTGAACTTCTTAAACTTATTATTAAATTTTTACATACTTATTGTATAAATAACATAACGTACATATAAATTTAACATTTTGCAATTATTTTCCTAATAACAGTTCAGTTACAACATTGCAATTATGTTTTATACGCGCGTACGTCGCAACGCGGCAGCTGCTAAATCAATCCACAAGATATCTTTGTGCAATCCCTGCGCGGCGGAAAGCATTTATCAGCTCCCAAATCTCTTCTCGCATACCACTCGCAGTCGACGAGAAGCTGTATTTTCGGATCGCATCGACAGACGTGATTCCCGTGAATTTCTAAAAGTAACGCGAGCCTTTCGGCTTCTACGCGTCTCCCAAAATGCGTCGCGTTTATCGCGTTTCTCCATGATGCGTGCGAAATGCAAGGTTTCGATGAGGGGTAACATAGTTCAGTTAAAAACGCAACGTGCATGCAATTCGCGCGTAAGTAATTCGCGATATTCTGGATGTACATTCTGAAAAAACGTTGAAGTTTTGATATTGCGATACAAGAAAGAGTAATTCATTGATGAAATGTTCGATCGAAAGCTTCGCAATTTTGCGCGCGAGAGGAAGAGGAAACGAATCGACTTGATGAGAGTGAAAGTCGAGAGAAAACAGCTGCAGCCTATTTCTTCGCTAAACTTAGCCGCAACGTGCTCACCGGTGTTAATGCACTTATAGTCTATGCGGGCGGGATTGAGGTGCCGCGCGTTTTGGCTCTCGAAATTTTGCAAGACTAAACACATTCTCTGATCGCGAATCGTAACGTAAATCGACACGAACCCACGTTGTAAAGAGCTAGAGATTTCAGAGGAGACGATCACAACATGTGCACGAAAATAGTTGTGAGTAGTTTTATGTCCGGTCCAAGCTGTGTTCTCTTCTTCTCCCGTTCGAGCGAAGTATCGATTAAACAGAGTTATGTTATTTCTGACAGTTCGCGAAAATCACGACAATTTCGTAAACAGCTCTTGTTTTATTTCTCTTGGCGCGTACAGAGGCGTTTGGAACTTATCTCATAACATTCTGATTTTTTTTGTGTGCGAGTTTGTGCGAAGCATGCGATTTGTCAGTAACGGGTGTGAAATTTTATTTTTTATTATTATTTTTTTTTCAGTTTGTTAACGCGTTAGGAAAAGTCGCGTCGGAAATACAATGAAAATCATACATAATGATCACCGTAACGCAATGTCTAAATTTTCGCTCGCGTGATCAATTTTGATTCAATATTTAACGCGCGACTGTCAACGCGTTAGCGAGCGATCAGATTTCACGAATTTATTTCCGCGTTCAACACAACACGTTTATCACTTCGCGTTTGCAGACAAATTGACGGCATCGCACCGACTTTTGCGAAGAAGCCCGCGATTAGGCAAGAGGATGACGGCAAACGATTACTTTTCGAATGTCGCATCACAGCCGATCCCACGCCGAAAATCACATGGTTTCACAGCGGAAACATGGTCAAAGATTCGTCAAGGCATAAGGTGCGTTATGTCGTTGAAAGAATATCGAACATTTTTACGTTTTTTTTTTCAGCAAGAAGCAATTAAGAGCGAATTCCATCTCTTCAAACTGCGTTTGAAAAAAAGAAAAAAAAAAACAGTTTCTGCATTGAACCTTTCAGCTGACCGTCGACAAAGATGGCCACTCGTACTTCGCTACACTAGAAATAAAAAATGTGACCGTCGAGGATGCTGGCAAATATAAGGTCACGGCGAAAAACGAGCTTGGCGAGTCTAACGCTACGATTTCCCTGAATTTCGACAGTAAGTATCTGATCTCTTTTGCGATACATAAATAACCACAAACCTCCGGTGTTTTGTACACGTTGACCGATGATCTACTTTACCGTTTTCCACATCTGATCGCTTAATTTTTTCATAAATAAACGCTCAAACGCAATAACATGTAGATTTTTGTACATTAGTATGTATTAGTAGGTCAATAAGTTTATTTAAAACAGTAGATATGTTTTATTTTTTTGAATTTTGCACCAAGAGATAAGTCTGTTGCACTAGAGAGAGAAAGAGTGATTATACATTATTCTGACATATATGTATATGTTTCTAGAAATAAAAAAAAGTCGATCATCGGCGTCGTTCCTCGACTCTTTTCTCATACTCTCATACTCGGGATGTATATCGATGTTCTCTTTATTTTCACTTCCAACTCTCTTCTTCATCTTTTGTCTCATAATTCTCTGTCCTGTTTTATTTATCTTTCCTTTATGTCAAACTCTACACAGATGTATATATGTATAATATATTACATATCCGCAGTTTATTATTTAATTTTTTCCGTTCCACATTTCTCAGCTGATCCATTCTTCTCTTCAGTTTATTTTTCTTCTGTACTTTCTTCTATCTCTGTTGTACAATGCGGAACTTTTATTTTTTAATAGTTTGTCTCGGTCGAGCGATGAGCACGTATCGATATCGGCTCGACGCGAGCCACGATATACAGCCCGTTGATTGATTGATTTCTTTTAATCGACTAAACGGCATTTTGCTGCGAGAGAGCACACTTGCGTTTGTCTCTCACGAAATTTACATCGTGTAAAATTTGCGTAGAAAATAATCAACTTGTATAACAAACATGTACTGCTGCTTTTCAATCACGTAATTAATTTTAATCGCATCTCGCGCATTAGTTGAAAAAAGACACATTTGCGTCAAATCGACGTGTGTAATTTTGTTATGCACGAGATGCGATCACAGATTTAGCCTCACATATTGACGCTTCGTTAGGTTGCTTCGATGACATCGTTTTTCTCTATTCATATTCACACGGTTGCGTTTGTTGTGTGTGCAATGTCGACGAGTCCTGCGTTACGGCGGTTCTCGCTCGCTCATTACACACGCAAATGTAATTAGAAAAAATATTTACGAAATTATTGTGATAATCACAGTTTTGCTAACATGTATTTTTTTCCTCGTAGTTAACAACACAACAACAACAAAAAATCATACATAATATTGTACATACTTACATGTGTCTATTCGTCACACATGCTTCCACTAGTCATTCTCATTCTAATTCGCTCGTAGAGATTTTTTTCACGAGTAAAACAAATGTTTAGATTATATGTGTTTTGTCGTAATTGTATATATATTATATGAACATTAATCAACACCACGTTAACGTACACGACACGTACTTATTTACTTTGCCAAGTTTTTTCAACGATCTTTACGTTTTGATTGTCAAAAAGACAAGATTATACAACAATATATATTGTAATTGTAAAAATTGATATACAAATTTTTTCAATTAACTACATGTATTATACACAACTCACTCACTTGCAAACAGCTTTTTACGAAAGCTTGTGCATAACTGTGTATAGTGTTATACTATTTTCTAACCGCGCGCGCGCATTCGTCAGTAAAACCTACGAAAAACTGGAGCACAGGTGACACACTCATGGAGAACATAATTTTATTATACTTGACCAAGCAAACAAACGGCGAATAAATGAAAGAAGAATAGAGAAAGCAACCTAATTTCACAGGATATCGATGTTGATAAGGGAATGTGATTCTTGAACAAGCGTTGACTTAAGTATATCTCTTATATCGGCGGTACGAAGCGAAAGTAACAATTAAATAGAGTAAATAAATGAAAAGTAAAGATATTTTTTTCTCAATAAAAAAATTTTTTATAATATGTCTAGAATTTTATAGACTTTACAAGCCAAATCGATACGTGACTCCGATCTCTCATCGAACTGTAAAATGCTTCGCGTATTTAAGCCTTTCGCTGCTGAAATTCAAATCTTGAAAGTTCGTTGAGAATTATTAATTTTGAATTAAAGAGAGTTTGCTTGTGTCTTTATTTATTTATTTTTTTTTTTTCCGTTAGTGTAAGCGGAGTTTAAATGGTTTTTAGCGATGGTAAGTAATTTAACGCGAATTAAAAAAACAAAATAAATTAAAATCGTAAAGCAAGCAAATTTATTTGTTAACAGTTTTTTTTTTCTAACTCTTGTCGCACACAATTTGTTGGTGTTTAACTTCGAGATATAGGAACGTTAAAATGTACATGCGGGGTCTTGACGTTGCAGCGAAAGGATTGAGTAAGCAAGCAGGAATATATAACGAACTATTGTCGATATGTCGATCGTTTGTCGAACGTAGGCGACGAGGCACCCGTTCCGGAAGACGGTATTAAACCGACCTTCACCGAACGACCGGTGATAAGACAATCTGACGACGGTAACACCATCACCTTCGAATGCCGACTTGTCGGCGATCCGAAGCCGAGTGTCAAGTGGTAAGATCTGAGATTCGCGCGCAAGGAAGTATATCTAATTAAAAGATATTATCGCGCTAAATTATGTTGAAAAAATTCAAGTTCCACTTGATCAAAAAACTTAAAAACCGTTTATCTTAAAGTTTGCATTAGAGTTATGTAGTTTATAAATACAATTTATTTTATTTATATAAACACAAGAAATTTCGATAATATTTCATTTCCAACGCAAAGTTCAAAAGTAAAAAATACGAGATAAGGAAATAAAGAAGGTACTTCCGAGCGTGCATCCGCGAGATCCGGAAATGAATATTTCGACGTTGGCGGCGATTACGCAGGTATCACGGTACCGAGGAAGTGAAAGACGGTGGACGATTCAACATGTCACTGGAACTCGATCAGAAGTTGTACCATCTCGCGAGGCTCAGGATCGACAATGTGGCGAAAGGAGACGCGGGCGAGTACAGGGCCGTGGCGAAGAACAAGCACGGCCAGGGGGTGGCCACCATTAATCTGAACTTCGAAGGTGGCGACAAGCTCAAGTAGGCATCGTTAAAAGAGAATCTGCCCTCAACTCAGTTGCTCTGCCACGTTGCAATTTACATGCATGTTTATTCGATTCGACTTGATGCGACAGAAAGTGTTGCGACTTTACATATACGCGGGTTTACTAGATAGGAATTGTTCGTAATTAAACGATTAAATTATATGAAATAACTTATGATGCAGGTATTCATGTGTAAAATTCGATTTGCATTTATTAGCAGTCCATTTCAATTTGAAGATTATTATTCAAGCAAAGTATTTTTTTTTTTCTTATAAATATCCATATCTTTGATCTGTGAATACCTGGAGATACAAATATGTAAAAAATCGTACGTTCTTTTGAAAATGATAACTACTGCACCATGATGGACAAATGTACTTTACAGATTTATTAATTACAATTCTCGAGATAATTGTCACAGCTAAAAAAAAGAGCTTGCGATTTTCTAAGTATTTTTTTTTTTTTTGGCGAGACGCACATTGCAACGTATCTACTGAAGAACATTCGCGCGTGGCGTGGCAGGCAGAATAGAAAAACAGAAACGTCCACACTCAGACAACTTTATGTTCCGCACTCGTTAAATTCCCTCGAAATCGACATTTTTCGCATCTGACGTGTCGATTTATACAGAATACCGGATGGCAAGCCGCCGCGCTTTCCGAAGAAACCGACGATCCGTCAGGAGGGCGACTTGCTCATCATGGAATGCATTTTGGAAGCACATCCGGTACCAGACATAACTTGGTATCAAGGTCAGAAAACGATTGCCGACAGCAAGCGCGTGAAAATGTTGCGCAAGGCCACCGGCAAGGACACGTACCTGTTGACTCTCGAGATCTCGAATCCGACCAAGGCCGACGGCGGGAATTACCGTTGCAACGCCTTTAACAACTTCGGCGAGAGTAACGCCAACATCTCCCTCAACTTCCAAGGCAAGTTTCCTTTGAAGCGCACGGCTGGGTTCTCATTGTACGTTACTTCGTTCATTAAATTCTTATTACATTTACATATGTACACGTATATGTATATATAGGACATGTAGAATTTTATTTTTCCAACGTTTTATAATCTAAAAAATTTCCAATTATATTCAAAACAATTACAACAATAGAAAAACTTTATATATTTTTCTATTATTATTCGATATCTTTACTAGATATCTAATATTATTTACAATGAGATTTCTTCCGTCGACTTCGTCCGTGACGAATCCTGTCAAAGTTCCCAAGTTTCCCTTCGCACGATAAATTACGCGAGATAAATGCGACAAGTGACTACTTTTTTCGATGAATGCAATCGCGTTGATAACGAATCGATTCATTAGGTAAGTATGTATATAACCGCGCAATTACTAACCAATCGTGAAGTCTCTGTATATTTGCTTCGTAACTCATTTAGCTGCCAACAGCAACAACACAACAACAACATCAACACGACTAACGACACAGATCTGAACAATCGTGATGGCAAGTCATCAGTGACTTACGATCACGACTTGGGATAACGTTTCCGGTATTCCGTCGCGAAGACCGGAAGCGATGCGCGCGTATTTTTTACTGACGATGTCTAACCGTGGATCTTTCCAAGATGCAGAGGAGGGCGCGGGACTTGCTCCGTCCTTCGTCGAGAAACCACGTATCATCCCGAACGAGACCGGCACGTTAATCACCATGAAGTGTAAGTGTAAAGCAAACCCCAAGCCGGAAGTCACATGGTTCCGTGGCACCAACGTCGTCAAAGAGTCGTCGAAGATTTCGATCAAAACCAAAACGGTCGAGGAAGATGTCTACGAGCTTATCATGGAAATTAAGGTTCACAGCAAACGTTCTCTCTCTTACTGAGATAAAAAAAGATTATAAATCCTTAATTTTAAATTATTTTCTGGCGGCAACAGGATCCGTCGTCACCGGATGGCGGCACGTACAGGTGTCACGTGAAGAACGAATACGGCGAAAGTAATGCAAATCTGAATCTGAACATCGAGGCGGAACCGGAACCGGAAGGCGACGGACCGACATTCGTGGAGAAGCCACGAATACAGTCGCAAAACAAGGGCAAGCTCGTTGTTATGGACTGCAAGGTCAAGGCAAATCCGAAACCACAGATAGTGTGGACTCGCGCCGGCCAGGTGGTGAAGGAATCCTCGAAGATCTCCATCAGCATTGTTCAAGAAAAGGAGGATATTTATTATATTAAATTGACCCTGAATGATCCTGGACCGGATGATTCCGGTCTTTACAAGTGCAACATTAAAAACGAGCTCGGTGAATTGAACGCCAATCTAACGCTGAATGTTGAGAGTAAGTTCGGTTCGCTTAATTTAAATGATTCGGCGCTTGTATGAACAAGTGATTAAAAGACTTCAGTTAAACCAAGATAATTGCGTTAATAATTACTGTTTTTTATTTTCGTAGTTATACCTGTAATTAAGGAAAAGCCGAAGGTAGTGAAAATCATTAAGAAGAGAACTGTGGTGGTTGAATGTCACGTTCTTTCTAAATTTGCGCCGGATTGCACGTGGTTCAAAGAAACTCAAGCTGTTAAGGAAGACAGCAGACACAAGTTACACGTGGAGCAAGTCAAAGACGTAAGCTTCACATCGTGAAACAAATTATTAATAAAATATACATAAACATCTTTTTTTTCAAAACAATGTTTTATAGAATTTAAAGAGCTGAATTTTGAAACTATAGAATTTGTCTATTGTTGTTTATATATCGTGCAATGTATTTTTATGTAAGTTGATTTTTTTTGTGAACAGGGTGAGTTCTCCGTAAAACTCGAAATCGAACAAATGTCGGCGGCAGACAAAGGCGTGTACAAGTTGGTGGCACGCAACGAAAAGGGCGAAGCTACGTCGCAAGTAGTAGAAGTGACGGAAATTCCAGACCAAGGAGAAAAGCCAAAAATTGTTACCGGCCTCAAATCAATTGTACGTAGTGTTATTCAAAATGAGTTATTTCTTTAAGACACATATTAATGAAAATTAGAACATTATTATACCGTTGGTTTTATACAATTGGTTATTAACATTAATTTTATTTATTTGATATATTATATTTACAGACTGTCGAGGAGGGCAAGACAGTCGAGCTCGTTGCTATTCTTGCAACGCAAGATCGAAAAGTCACTGTCACATGGCAAAGGTATGTGCTGAGTGTAAAAAAATCACTTTAAAATAATGTGATTTGATTTTTTATTATTATTACATCTTATCTATTAAATTTTATATCATAAAAATATAAAAAATTAGATTGACAATTCTCAAATTTATTTGATTTTGTTTGATTAACAACAATTGTCGATGGTTTTTTTACTTTATTATACGCTGCAATATATTTTATATCTTTTTGTGACAAACGCAGAGATTCGACGGTTGTCAAAGCGTCGAAAGACATTATGATCTCTTTCAATGGTCTGGATATGAAATTAACTATCACCTCGGCGTCAACCGAATTGTCAGGAACATATAAAGTCGTTGTGAGCAACGAATACGGCCAAGACGAGTCGTCGGCCAAACTCGTCGTCAAGGTAAGCGCAATTTCGCATTATATCTGTCATATATGTCCCTGTCTTTTCATGAAATATTAGCGTGTTATATTTAAAGTAAAACATTCCTCTTCCTTTTCTTTACGTGAATTTAAAATGTAATATATTGTAATTATAATAATCTACAAAATGTTCCTATAAAACATCTATCCGTTGATCGTGTAAAGTTAAACTAGAAAATTTTTTTCAACAAGATTCCTATAATCGGTTCATAAATGATATATGTTTCCCAAATGTTGCATGCAATTTTCCCTTACTAAATTACAGAAGAAAGAGGAAAAGAAAAAAGACGAAGAGGAAGAAGAAAAGAAGAAAAAGAAGGTCGAAAAGAAGGAAGAAAAGAAAGAAGAAGAGAAGAAAGAGGAGAAAAAGGTGGAAAAGAAAGTCGAAGAAAAGAAAGAGGAGAAAAAAGAGGAGAAGAAGGTAGCCGATATGAACAAATTAATAACCAAACCTTCGTTTAGTTATTTGATATTTTCTGTTGTTTTTTCTTTTATTTCTTACATTATTATGTGTTTCCTCTTGTGATTAACAATACATGTTTACATCGACATACAAATACCGCTTACTATAATACAAATACAAGAAGATTGACCGTTTTGTAAAATTTATTATAATATAGATTGAGTTTTAAGCACTTTAAACATATAAAAGCATAAAAAATATAACTTTAAATATATCTCTTTTATTAACACATTTGTTGCACATTATACGAAACGATCAATCTTTTGATTCCTCGACGCGACAATTGAACATATCGTTGAAAACATGTCTCGATACGAAAGGTGATAAATTCGCTATGGAGCGACGACGAGGGTGAAGGGTCAGAAGAATACGAGGAAGAAGTGGAAGAAGAGGAGGAAGTGGTGAGTGTAATTGAGTCCAGCGTTGTCAGCACGGAAGCCATTCTCGAGGAATCTGACTCTGAAATAATCTCTCGCGTCGAGGTACACACACATATACATACAGAAACATATACAACACTACATCAATTCTATAACTCTTCGTTTAGTAATCGTGATAATAAACGTCACTTTTTATTCTATCTTTCTTCATGACTCAATTTTAAAATAAATTGTTACAACTACAAACAATTTCTATAAGAATTAATTTAAAAATTATTTTTTCTAACGCACTTCTTCGTTTCTTGTACACAACACGCTAAAGTCGTTTTACCAACTTTTTTTTTTAAATATGTGAATTTTTTTCTTGTTTTTTTCAAGGATAAGCCCGATTTGAAACCAAATGGTATCGACAAACTAGAGGTTGGGAAGGTACGATACAAAATTTCTTTTTATTTTTTTAAGAAAAATAAAATGTGAAACAAATAAATTTTTTTACCAAGGAACAGCATACCAGAACACATTACGTAATAATAATTGTGTATTGTTTACCTGTCTGTTCACCTGTCATTGTTCTTGTCATTTATTGTATACATATCTTTTGTTATTTAATTTCATCCCTTTAATGTTCGTATGTACTGTGTGTTCCGCAACATCTACGAACGCTTATCGCAAACATTAGTGTACGTAGATATGCTGTAAAAGTAGTTTATAATTTATAAGTTATATAATTGTGAATATTCTTCGTTGATTATTTATAAAATAATGTAATTTCGAGAATTTCTTATATAAAAATATTTTTATATAAAATTTGTTTTATATAAAAATTTCATATATATATATATATGTATGTATATGTAAAGAAGAAAAGTAAAATTCTCATAATGTATTTTGTTTCAGAAAATGGAGATCTTACAGGTGAGTGTGAAATATCGAACAATTTTGGTAAGAAAATTAATTTTGATCCGCTCGAACAAATAAAAGATTTTCTATGAACGTTAATGCTTTTTTGGCAAAATATTTCATCAATTTGCGAGATAACATATATTTATAAGCTGCAACGCATTATTTTCAGATTGTTTTCAGCATTTGTTTTGGAAATCTCATCTTGCAGCTGCAAAATTGCTCTTTTGCAATTAATAATCATTAGTTTTGAGTCATACTTTCGCTGATTTTGTTTTATTTTTCACAGCTTAATTTCGGCTTATCCGCTATGTTTCTTCGAAAAGAGTCTCATGCACACGCTTATGCAATCGCTCCGATATTTGCTTGATTTCCTTTGCTTGAAGGAAATGTGCAGGTTTTCGCAAGCTTACAAGAAAGTCCTATATTCCTTTCCAAATCTCTCAGAAGCTGGTTTCTTCAAAATTACTAAACAGTGAACCGAATCTTTTAAGTTTTTATCCTATTTTCCTTTTCCTCTTCTTGCGGATTTGGCTTTTTTGCATGTATTTGTGCATGAAAAACTCTAAAATAGAAAGAAATGAGTATATTAAAGCTATGGTAATTATAAATATAATTGTAAATATTTATATTAAAACCGTATCTTTGATTACACTGTAATATTCTGCAATGTCACGTAAAACAAATATTTTGCTAATGTTTATTTTATTTCTTTACGTGTGCAGAAAGAGGAAGAAATCGTGAACAATGTAGAAGAAAGAAAATCTGTTAAGGTAAGAATATTAGTATATATATATTTTTTCTACATATAATTATATATAAAATATACGTATATATGTTAATTATTGCACATTTGTTTTCAATCTACAGAAGAAGCCTGCCGAAAAGATTGAGGAGAAAAAAGAAGAAGAGAAAGTGAGCATAATTGTACAATTACATAACATCTGGTTAATTATTGATTTATTTTCTAATTATTTTACTACATAAATCTTACTTGTTGTTTTAATGTAGAAAAAAGTTATAAAGAAGAAAGAACCAGAATCCAAAGAGGTTTGTATATATATTCTACATTTTTCATTATTGCATATCATATCGTTTAAAAATCTTTTTTTATAGTTATATTTTACTTTGACGGAATTTTGATGTGTATTTATACGTTTGATGTGTTGTTTATACGTACAGGCATCTCGAGAAACTTCGCCTAAACCTGAGAAAATTGTAACTCGCAAAGAGAGCAGGGTAAGATAAATCATAAAGACTTTATAAAGAAAAGTTGTATATATTTATTGCACGCATATTTAATGTTCTAGGTAGAAGAACTCAAAACAGAGAGTCGCCGCAGCTCGGTCATCAAAATGACCGAGGAAAAGGTAAAAGAATATATATACATATTACTTTTATTAAGGCACTTTATGAGTCATATTGCTAAACATACGTTTTATGTGATTAAATTAATTATTACATATTTTAAAATGTCGAAGTTGTGTTTTATTTTTTATATTACTATTACACAGATAACCGACGATGGCACAACACCACGACGTCTTTCCATGCAGAAGGTCCACATACACGCATACATACATACATATCACGCACAAATAGAATCGTTAGAAACAGAACAAATTTTACACTTATTTCAGAAAATTAATTTTCAAACATTAAAATAATATTAAGTTTGTTCCTCAAAATGTTTATTGTTGAAAACACTAATGTTAAATTCATAGTAGACGACGTTCTCTTTTAAATCAGAAAGTCATTATCAATATAAGTCAACTTTTAAATTAAAAGACTTACAAGGAACTGAATTTGAATATATTGACATTTATTATATTTTATTTAGACCGAAGAGGAAGTCAGAGTAGAAAGCAGGCGATCTTCCATCGTAGAAAAGAAGAAAGGTGTCGTCGAAAAGGTAGGAAAAATTATCGCACTTAATTATGCTACCAGTGTTTTGTTATTAGTTAATTAAGTAGTTGTTACTATTAATTTTTGAAAGAACTAAGTAAGTATAATGTGAGTGACTGTTTACCTTCTCATTATTGACATAAGAAGGGCTTTTAGTATACTGTTTAGGCCTTTAAATTATTTGTTTATTATAATATATGAAAAAGCAATATTTTTTTTGATAGAGCAGCTTGTGATGACTTTTTCTCTAGTATAGAATTTTGGTTTTTCTTTTAGAAAATAGTTTTTAAACCTGGTTTATCGTTTTTGGTTCGTGAAGTATTTCACGTCGAAAAACGTAAATGTATTCTAAGACCGAGATTCAAACAAGCACACTCACACACACAGTTCAATTATATCATCATAATTTGTCTTTAATTTTTTTAATTTTACTTTATATGTGACAATACAATTATTTTTTTAGACTACACTTACACCGAAGATCGAGCCACACATACACGAACCCGATGATGAGATTCAGGTATATAAAACAGCACATACATATTTATTTTCACACATTATTGTTTAAAAATCAGCATTACAATACGATTGCGACAATTTTAGGATATTTGGTCGTCTAAACCGACAGAACGTGATAATAAAATGGTAATCAACCAAACCAAAACAATTTCTTACGCACGCGAAAGTGATAAAAAACAAAAGGTATTTGCCGCGATTTATCTTATAAGTCTCACACCATAATTTTTATATAATTTTATTTTTTTAAAAAAGGAGAAAGAATATTTTTTAATATTGTTAACGTAAGATTACGTGAAAACTCAATTTTTTTAGAACGCACCTCCGGCTGCAGTTAAACCGCGCATACGCGATTCGGATGACGAGCTCGAGGTACATAAAAAGTTACTCTGTGTGTTACACACAAATTATTACGACGGATTTTTTTTTATAAAGCATTACTGTACTGATGCTTAAATTTTAGGATGCTTGGAGCATTCACAATCTGGGAGAGCGTGATAACGAATCTGCGCCGCATTACAGAGTATGCGAATATATACAATTGTACATTTCAAAATTTAGGAAAAACTTTAACACTTGAAAAAACCTATTATTCTAGGACACATCACCAGATAAGACACGCAAACCTTACACACCCGCGGATACAACACAATCACTTCGGAAATCTGACGAAGTCAGATCAAAACCACTTTTACGTGACACAACCCCAGGCAAAATACAGCCACAGAAATCCGACGAAGTCGAATCAAAACCACGTGACACAACCACACGTAAAACATCGTCACAGAAATCTGACACAGAAATCGCAAAAGATAAATTACACAAGACACTCGCGGATACGACACCATCACAGAAATCCGACAAAGTCAAGTCGAAAACGCTTTCACATGACACAAGTAAAGTAGAACGTCTGCAGAAGCCTGACGAAGTTCCAAAAGATAAAACGCACACAGATACAACACGATCATCGCGTCAGAAACTTGAAGAAGTCAAATCAAAAGCACTTCCACATGACACGTCAACGCGTAAAGCACATCCGCAAGAATCTGAAGATTCTTCGTCTGATGAAGAAATTGAGGTACACAATACACATTGTTGCAAAATAGGTGAAAAAAAACGAATTGCATATTTGTAAGCTATTATTATTTTTTTTTTTAGAACATTTGGGAAAGCAAAAAACGCGATACTGACACTAAAAAACGTGACGAAGTATGCGAACATATTTTTTAATTAATTAGTGTACAGTTATTTCGTACATAAGCTCGTCAAATAGACTATCTATATTTTAAATATTTTTTTAGCACATATCGAAAGACAAAACACCTTCGCATGATAGACCTACGGTTAGAGTAGAGCCACGCAAATCCGACGAAGTCAAGCCAAAAGATAAAACACTTGTTCGTGATACACTCCCAGCAAAAATACACTCGGAAAAACCGGACGAAACTTTGAAAGATAGATCGCATCTACGCGAAGCACCTACAGACAAAACACATGCACACAAATCTATCAAAGAAACTGAGGTACATAATACACATATCACTACATACATATATTGCACGCGTATATATGTATTTTTAAATATTTTTTGATATTACACACAGAACATTTCGTCGACCAAGCCGAAAGAACGCGATTTCGGAAAATCCGTAAAAGTATGAAAATTGATTTATTACATAAACACATATACACACATTATGAATAACAAATTTATACTTGACCGCAGTATGTGTAACATATTCTAAATATATAATTTTAGGATTTGCCAAAATCTAAAGATAAACCATCTCGTCGTCAACCATCTGACGAAGAAATCGAGGTACACATACATTACACATCTTACACACTTTATGTCACATTTTGCTGATTTGTTTCAAATATTTTTTTTTAATACTTTTTAGGATATTTGGTCCGCGCGAAAGAAACACGAAAGTAGACCGCACAAAACTGATGAGGTACCGGCATTACATAACACATTTTCTTTTAACGCATTAAGTAAATAGCAAATATGGTAAAAACGAATTGTTATTATAGGATGTGTCGCTAACGAAACGACGTGTGTCTGACGATCAGTCCGATACAGATAGCACACATTTCAATAAACCGAAATCGCACGAAATTAAGACCAGGCAAAATAATGAGGTAGATAGTTGTAAACACGAATACACGACTTTGATGTTGTGATAGTTTTTTTTTTTTTTTTTTTTTTTTTTTACGCGTACGGGATGGATTAAAGCGTTGTTGAAATTTTAGGACAAATTGGTACCAAAACCAAAGAGAGAACACGACGACAAACAAGTTCTACATCACGAGGTACACGAATATAGATACACTTACAATACTTTACACAATCTATGTTTTTTTGTATTTTGCATTAATGCGCTATCGCGTGAAGCTTGGTAAGATAATCTATGGTTTTAGGACACCGCAAACTACACTGACACATCACACAAACCTCCACTCGAGCGAGATGTCAAAACTTACTACACGCACTACAATTACGTCAGTTAGACAACGCTTAGAATTTTATTACGTAAAAAAATTTATATTTTTTGTTTTTTAATTTATGTATTATTTTAGGACGTATGGGCGCCAAAGTCCGTCGAACGCGAACAAAATAACGTCACAGTTGATAAGGTACACATACGTGCACACATAATAAAACAGATAAATAATTACGTAATACGCGCATGTGTTCAGAAACAAATTTTTTCTTTTTTAAATTTTTTTTAGGACGTTATTCTACCTACCACTAAATCGCAGTTACACGAATCCGACGATGACATTGAGGTACACGATGTACAAACGCGATATAATTTCTTTTTATATATTTTTTGTGCTTATTAATGCAATAATGCGCGCGTTATAGGACATTTGGGCTTCGAAAACTGATGAGGATGATGCGCCGAAACCTATTAAAATTTTGCAGGTGAATATAGAACACACGAGATGAGATTTTACATGGATTTATGTTTATATTTTTCTATTCAAAAATGTTTTTTGTTAAATTATCGATATTTTAGGACGCGCGGATTTTTAAAGTCGTGCCGTATAAAATTAGGGACGAAGTGGAGGTACACACATACATTTACCAGTGTTATTAGAATATCGCACATTTAATTATACACATAGGTATTTGTGTGATAATTTCTAAAAATTTGTTCTGCACGAACAGGAATCTACACCTACACTTAAGCCCACATCCAAATTTAGGGACAGTACAAACACATTTAAAAAATCTACGGTATACAC
>QVOB01028450.1:0-30690 GCA_014839585.1 Pseudomyrmex concolor | reverse complement strand
CTAGGGTCAGTCGGGATAGCATTGCTCCGGTTGTGAGCCACGCAATTGCAGTTGCGGAACCGCGAAGCTCGGCGGAATTCGAACTAACGGCATTCATCCGGACTCCTTGATACGACCGAGTCGTGCAACTTACAATTATAGCGTGTCCACGGCAAAGCCTTCGTTGCCACTCTCTTACCCGAGCACGCATACTCTCTCGGGGAAACTCAATCTCTCGAATTACGTTCTCCGCAATCACCACGCATTTCCCCTGCGATGGTAAACAAAATTTGCTAATGACTTCCGTATCTTTTGTGCGAAACAAACATGTGTTAATAAAATTATTGATACTTTGCTCCCGGTAGTCGCGAACTCTAACGCATCACATTTACATTCTCTCGCTTGTTAGTCGGCAAAATTATACAAAATCGTTTAATGTTTGTTACGGTTATTTGTCGAAAGTGTGCGAATTATGTCGTTCGGAAATGTTTGCATAAAAGAGAATAATTTCGTCAAGCGCGTTAAGCACCGGAAAAATGCCGTTAAATCTCGAACAAATTGCACAAATGAACACATACTTGGCGTATACACATGTATTAATTAAATCATGTCATTCATACACATCGCGAATACTTTTAAGCTAGCGCACTAGTTCGCCGCATGCAAACTAGTAAGTAAAGAGTTATATGCGCGATCCGACCTACGTTGCCCATTCAGCTTGGTCGTTACACGGGTCGCTACCCGATATAGCGGGAAGCTTTAGGTGCCAACTAGCTTTTCAAATTATCATTTAAACGGATTCGGAATTGTCCCAGTATACCCATGCTTTCGAGATTATAGGCCGCCGGGACTAAAACCATTTCTCTCACGGAATTTAATCGGATCCCGACGGAATTCCAGACCAGTCGTCTCGAAACAAATTCACGAAACACTAACTGTGTGTTTCTCGTTTGCTTCCGAAATTCCAAGCAAACCGATAACTGTAACTCGCGCGAACGCCGCAAAACAAAATACTACGGCGAGAAAAGAGAAACGTTTGTAAATAAAGATCCGATAACAAAAAACCCAAACTCGAAAATATTTTTTCTCTCTCTCTCTTTTCTCTCTCTCTCTCTCTCTCTCTATTTTATTTTCTGTCTCTTATTTGCTGCAGATCCTTCTTAAACTCAATGCAACTTACAAAACTTGTCATGCACGTTACGTTCTAATAACTTGAGAGAAGTCGTATATTGTTCTAAGTATTTAATGAAGATTGTTTTAATACTGTTTCGTTCAATACGCGATTCTGCGCCAAGTTAGACTAACGGCGCATGATAAGCAAGCTTCCTGAAGTCCGGAAAGATTCTCTCCAACTAAATGACGTACTTCGTCATTTACTGTGCGGACGTGACTATACAGCTATTCGATCGCGCCATCAAATTAATCCAGGCGTTATCGGGTAGCCTGTATATAGCGAGCACATTATACCGCGACGTGCGAAGTTATTGATCGTAATTATTAGATTTATCTAATCGATACGCGCTATTTATCTACTACCGACACGCTGCGGCATCGACCGCGTTCGTATCGTCTACGAATTTTATTTGCGTTTGTCTTTTACGACTCATTATATCGCTCTTCGCTAGCGTAACTTACACAATCGTTAAGTTCGCCATCACGGCATCGTAAATATGTTTCCATCGACGATATTGCGCTGCAAGACGTGCATAAAAAAGAAGTGTGGGAAGAGAAAAAAAAAGGGGAAGGATGCAAGTCCCGACGGAGTGGGAACAAAATTATTTCGCGGGCGTAATGGCGCGGATGTATCCAATAAAACAAGAAGGAAGTAGCGCACGATCGATCGCATGAAAACAGAGGCGCACGAAATTTTCTCTTCAGCATACCAAACCCCGTAAATTTCTGAAGCTATTAAGTTTATCGGCCCGGGTAAGAAGCTCCTAACTTTTATAAATGGTCGTCTTGCTTGCGGTGCGCAATTTGCGCAAAAAAAAAAACCACCGTTCCTCATTTCACTTAATTCCTCCTCCGCAGCGGGAGCGAAAGGCGAGAGATCGGCGCAGACGTTGGATTATGACAGGAGTAAATCGATATATCATTGTGCTAGAAAACAATTGACTCGTCGATATTTCTATTGGCCATTACGGATCAAAGAAATATTAAAATGTCAGTATTTAATAACGATAATTTATGACCGAGTGAACGTATATAAAAGTCACATCGTTATTCCGTCTAACGCGTTGATTGTATTATTTTTGAACATTCGAGGCATGTGCGTCTGTGGTAGTAATGCGATCGACAAACAGATCTTTTTATTGTTCGATAACACTATATAAAATACAAACGTGTCAGATTTACTGTAATCAGATTTTATACAAATATTGTCACAAATCCAATTAACGCGAATTAAACGTTTATTAATAAATAAATCAATTCTACATTTTGTTTGGTAGAAAATAAATAATAGAACAGGGACACATATGACATAGCTCGCGAAAACATCCTCTCTCTGGCAAAGTAGTAAATAATTTCACTTTGTCATACGACCACGACGTCATCGACAAGTTTGTCCACTAAACTCGGACTGACTGACACGGATGGACTGTGGTGCGTTTTCGAAACTTTTTTGCTCTTTCGCTTTCCGTTAACAATTCGTCGAATCCTCTTACGATCCTTTACTCTGGCAGAATTGATCTTCGCGAGAAGCGGCGCGGGCATTGACAATCTCGCGAATCGCATGGCGATACGATTCGCGCGATCCAATTCGTCGCCAGTTGGAAGAAAATAACGACCTCGGTATCTTCGCAGAATACCGTATTTCACACCTCGTTTTAAAGCCGCATTCACCTAAAAAGATACCGCAAATATTAAAAAAAAAAAAAAAAAAAAAAAAAAACTATAGCATGTACGTATTTCTTAATTGTATATCACGTAAGTATTAATAAATTATATGATTGCGTAATTTTCTTTCGTTTCTGAGAAAAGAGCTATAAAAGTTTTGCATTTCTATCCATTAAAATATCGTTATTCAAAACGAATCGCGAAATTGACATGAACTTGGCACTCGTACGCGCTTTACATACGCATGCCCGTGACAGTGATTGATATGAGAAAGTAGAAAAAAATTTTTTTTAATTTTCTGACGTGTTGAATTTAATTTCGACGTTGTTCTTTCAGTTAAAACAATGATACTGAGATAATTATTAAGATATTCGTTAAACTCGACTGATTTGTTGTGTTACGCACGAGAGTTCAATATCACATATAAATACACAAATTTGTAACACATATTTGATTGAAAATATATATCCAAAGCACTCACTTGCCGTTTAACGCGTTGTTCAGGCAAGCTCGAAGCGTAACTAATGTATCCCGTGATTTGTTTCGATGTAGATCCTTTGGTTTCCCGTAAGTCCTGTATAGCAGAGACAACTAGAGCGGCGATTTTCATAGGTCTCACTCTTTTTCTCTTCTTCTTTACATCTTCCTTTCTGGTCATCTTGGCATTTATTGTTACTGCGCGTGTAATTCACGTTATTTTACGGAAATATTTATTGAGTTGCGAACAAAGTGGAATTTAATAATGTGATTGACACAACAAATTTATATCACAGTCGCCGCGCTGTCAAAGAATTCTTTGTTACTATCGATCGTGTTTATCCGTTGTTTTGATCATCAATTTGAAACTATATTCACACAAAATATAACTATTCATCCGAAAATATTCTAAATATTCAAATACCCACTCATTGTCGTTATAATTTTTAATCAACACATCACAAATTAATTATTTTAATTAAAGGTAACCTAATATATTAATTTAAAAATCAATGTACAATTTATGTACAATATTTACATTTAAACGTGCGTTTATATACAGCTTGCACAATTTCGTTCAAAAATCTAATACTTTTTTTCGTCAAAATCACGAACGCATATAAAAACTCTCGCAGAAGTGCTAAATAATAGGTTGCGATAAAAAGAAAAGGTGCCGCAAATACTAATAGTCTTATGTTGCAGCAGAGTTGTTAAAACAAATGTCATGCTGTATCGCAACTGCGCCTACGCAATGCATAAAGCTCGGGCGTTGCATTAATTTTTTTATTTTATGTTTTACACGCGCTCGTCTCGAGTGAGCTTTATCGGCGTATTCTCGGCGCGCATTTTGCCCTTCTTGTCCCCCAATCAGTCAACTTTACGATAGGCATTACTTTCTTGGCGAATGAAAAAAAAAGGCAACCGTTGAATAATACATCACCACCGGCCGGAATGCACTCGCGTCGGGTATCAACTCCCGGAGGGGAATGCAATCGTCTTTTTTTTTTTACAGCCTCTGGCCGGAATATGCGAATTAGTCATCGCATGAGGAAGAAAAAAAATGAGACGACGGCGATACGCAGAACGGGAGCATTACCGTAGTGATTGATGGTCTGTGTGTGTGTTATCAGCCGCAAACGAAAGTACACGGCGCGCAATAAGCTCGAAAGTCAGGATTGTTATGCAATCATATACGCGTCCCGATAAGCTCCGGCTGCTAATAACGGCGAACGATACGTTGTACAAAGAAATTCGCACGCGACCGCCGCAAAACCCAGCGATATCCGCACGCAAGCACCGCGCGCATTTGCATAATAAAAAAAAAGAATACAATTACGCGGCGAACGGCCATGTCGGCCGTTGCTCGAGAACGTATTTTTAACTGTAATCGGCTAGTATTAATCTCCGCGAAACCACTTAATTTCACGCCGCGTTGAATCGCACCAGTTTTTCACTTTCGTGTGTGTGACTGCGAGCGAGTGCTTATAATTTCAAGATTTTTAACCCCTCGTGCAGCTATTATCTTGTTTTTGTTTTTTTTAATTTACTACGTAAAATTACGGGCAATTCCATTCCGACGTGTCATTATCATGTCCGCGCGTTCCGCGTTTGTTTACAAGCAATATACACTGAAATTTGATGTATAAATTTGCGTGTGTAAAAACAAAAAAAAAACTCTTTCGCATAAGGTAAATCTCAACAAGCGTGTAATTTCATGTTTCAACGTATTCTCGCTGCACGCCGTTTTATTTTTTCAATCAAATGGAAAAAACATGTTTCTCATGTTCTACGCGGTAACAATATTTCGCATTGCAATTGCTTATTAATTCTCACGTGTAATTGAAAATGCAGCGCGCGATCTTTGATGCAAGCCGATTCCTCTTTCCGGTCTGTCGGCAGATTAAGTACATGTCAAGAAATATCTAAACAAATTGATTCGTATCGAGAATAAAAAAAAAGAAAAAAAAACATTTCTAAAAATAATTAGCGTAACGTCGACGATTTAAATTCGCAACGGCAATAATAATCAAAATCGATAGTAGACATTGCGTGATGGCAACTGAATTCGCAATATGTTTAACAACGACAAAATGAAACATTCCCGCGCGTTATTTAAAAAGCAGTAATATGCGAACATCATCAAATATCAGTAATACCGTTATTGTACTTGTATTTCGTATACGTTCACAGTGTTCGTTACGATCAGTTTGTTGCCAGTATTACCACAGTCCGCGTAAAGTTCTGTCGCGAACAAACTAGACAAAATGAAACAACGTTGAACTTGTTAAACTGCTGAAATTGTATTACCAAAGCCATATGTTTTGTGTGAAATAATATTTCAATATTTTATATTGCTTCTATACCGTACACGTGTGTATACGTATACATGTATACATCACTGCTGTTTGTACATGACACAATTTTCTATATTTTAAATTAAAAATATTTGATAACAATGTTTCGATGAAACCTATTCCTATTCTTTCTTTGTGTGCAAACAACAAACACTCTTTGATCAATTTTTAATATATTTTACATTCCGTTTCGCTTTTTATAACCAAACGGCAAAACCTCCCGTATTTACGTTGATATTTAACTCCGTCCGTGTGTAAGACATCTTTTCTCGGCTGTTTCACACGTGAAAACATCTTGGCGAGGTAAAGTGTCATAAATTAATCGCGGCATATCAAGCACGATCTAGTACATTCCCTGAGGCAGCTCCGCTCCCTTCTCTCCTTTCTTCCGGCTCATGAGCGTCGATTATTATCCGCGCAATTACCGCGTCGGTAGCTCGCGGTTAGGAAAATACCGATTCCGAGCTGCTCACGGCATGTGAGCAGAAATTTATTAACAGGCATGCGTGATCGCTTATGCACGTACGTAATAAGGTTTAAGCGACGTGCAGGGCGAATTAAGCGGGCTCGAACGGCTATCGGCTCCGACAATGCGTTCGGCCATGCTTTATCGTTTAATATTCTAAGTGGTCGTATAATCAAGTGACGTTACCACACTCGTAAAATGCACCGGAGCGAGCTAATTACGAACGCGTTACGTTATGCGCATAGATTTTAGCGGCGACTGTCTGCCAGAAAATCCGCGAAATATTATATTTTATGCCGCATCTGCTGAAATATGCTGTTGACTAAAAGTCTCAGCACGATGTGAGAACGCGTGCTAATTTATTACATAGTGTAAATCTGTTTCCCGCGCGCGTATTGTTTTATGTACATAAGCGCGAAATTGTAAAGTGTGATAAGTTTTAAAAATTAAAAACAACTTTAAGTTCAACAAACGCGTCGAAAATTGTACAACAATTTATTTGAAATTTGCGTCAGTTGCGTTTTCACAAAATTAGTAAATGCTAAGTTTATTTGATAGTTTCAACAAACACTTATTAAGATTACATCGGTGTGTATATATCAACTGTTCTCCGACATTAAGACGATTATCGTGTTTCTAAATTAGTTCTGTCGGTGTCAATATCGGCTAACATTGGAAATCTCTGATATAAAACAAAGTAACAAAGTTTTCGCTAGGAAAGCGGTCAATATAAAGAAGATTAATTAATCTTTCGTTTTCCGGACGGTTGTTGTTAACGATGAGAATCGTGTACGTGCGCGGTCGTGCAATTTTCTTTCGTCAGGAGTAAAGTCGGATGAGAAACTCGCGCAAAATAACGGCATTAAAGCAACGGAAAAGAGACAAAACAGAAAAGAAACGTCGACGAACGCAAATTCGTGATCTTCGTTAATTTGCGCAACGGAAAGTTGTATCCTATCAAGATCAAGCCGCGCGCGGCTTTTCGAAAAATCACGGTACCGCATCTAAAGGATCTTCAATTATAGTTCGCATTCAATTGCGTTACTTATTTTTCTCGTTTTCGTGAACCGTGATCAGCGCAAAAGCCACTTCTCGGAGATGTGATTACCTATTATGCGCGCTACCGCGCGCATAAATAGTTTTTAACGAAATGTAATCCGTTGCAACGCGAGATTCCGCGACGTGGCGGCGGGCGATTACAGTGATACAGCGCAAATACACGTTGTTCAATTATTTCATATCTGGTTACGCGATAAATCTCGAAATCGACAGAAGGTCCAATCCGGGATTGCGCGGAGCTTTATGAGATATAACGGCGCCGACTCTCTCTCTCTTCCTCTTTCGGGCACATCGCCCCGAATGAATGTAATTTGCGAGCGAATGATTAATGGTCGTCACACAGAACGAGCCCTGAGTAAACTACTGGCGATGCTCTTCTTCGATTTTCCCATGAATAGATTACGTACATATAAGCGAACGGCGAAAGGGGAAATGGCTTTGGAGTTTGAACGCGCTACGGAAGTTTCGAGAACCACTGCGTTAAATAGAAGATACCCCCGTGGAGGGTTATGCGTGATATGCGCCCCCGCTGTTAGACGTATGCGGGCATACGTGAGAGTTGGAAATGATCGATCCAGAAACAAGCGAGATCGGACGAAAGCCGGCAGACTTGCAGACCGAACACTTTAGTCAGTATGCAGAATGGAATGGCAGGGTGGCGCATCGTAGGAATTACCGACGTTCCGATGCATCATCGCAGGATTGTGCAGTTTCCGCACAGGGTCGTAACCACCGATTGGACCTTCCCGAATGCAATTGATCCATAACCAATAGCTCCACTCGCGCTAATACTATAACACTCGTACGTCACTAACGTCTGAAACTCCATTGATTATGCGCTAATTCCCGGTCGCTCGGTGCTCGAGAAATCATCTTTAATGACTTTAATTTATTCATATGTCCAGCGTTGATCAGCGCGCGCGTTCACGAACGCGGTTCGTATCGCGGAGATATCGCGCGCGCACGACTTGTCTATATAAACACCTGTTTCCTATTGTACGTTGTATAGTAGACACGTTTTTTTTTAATATTATGTCTTTTTATATATTTAATTACTTTTACGTGTAACTCTGTATGCAAATAATCCCAGATCGACAACATCTTTTGCGTACTAAAACACGTCAAAAATTTCCGTTATCAATTCGAAATGCAGATAAGCCGAGCTAGACAGCTTTACTGCTGGCTCCCTGGGATCTGCAACGCCATCGGACCTCATGAAGAATTCACCCCGGCTAGAGTATATATTCTGGACGACGTTCGAGCCACGAAACTTGTTGTTGCACTAGCAGTATCTTGCTTGAAACGGGCTCCACGGGGAACGGCGTGCCTCGTTAATACTTTAATTTCGTGTAGCAGCTTTCTGTAATACTGCCACGACCCGACAAACGTAGTCTGACAGCATACGAAGTTTCTACGAGCCGAGGCTTAATTGTTTGCTTACTGAATTGTTGTTAGTTAAAGTGGAAAGTTGCTGATAACTCGACTGCAACGGAGACAGCAAGGAAGAAAATGAGAAAAGAAGAGAGAAAAAAAGATGGATAGGGAGGAAGGTGAAAGGAAGCGGGATAAGAAGCAGCGAAAAGAAAAAAGAGGAAAGAAACTGAAAGCGAGCGGAAAATCGTATATAACCTTTCCACTGTATACGTTAACTAAGTACATACATTGTCGATTCTTCCTTTCAAATCGACTTCGAAATCTCTGTAGACTAAAGTAAAAGCGACGGTATAAAATTCCTCAGCAGTTTCATTGGCGCTTAATGTCTATAGGCGCCGAACAGACGGAAGGTTTATTGATTGAGGTAGATACCAGAGTACTATACGTTAGACGCGCAACTTCCTTTTGGAATAATGTAAGGAGATTGATGAGATGCATGATTGTACCGAGCGGAAGGAAATTCCAGCGACTTCGTTATTGAGCGCCACAAAGGATCTAAGAAATTGCTTTCATATTTGATAGATTGACAATTAAATTCTTTTTTTTCTCATTGTTGTATCTCTCTTGAGCTTATCACACAATAATTAATAAAAAAAAATCTCTTAAATCCGAGATCTCGTTGTTTGCGTGCAAAATTGTAAAGTAAATTAATTTCGTTTAAACGTACAAGAGCAAAAATGTTCTTAGAAATATTATGTTAAATTGTTATAATTTTCTTACATAGCGGCAAATTAATGCGCGTTCGCGTCTCTACTTGCTTCACAAAGTGTTAAGAACATTAAATGATCCGCCATAAGAAACTCAAAAAGCTACAAAAGCTGTTCTCTCAACAGATTTTAGTTTGAGTCAAAGAAGTATTGTGAAAAAAACTTGTTTCAGTTTCCTATATATTTCTTGCACATTTTGTGGTTATAAAAACCATTAAGAGAATTATGTTTTCAGAATACTTCTAGCAGAAAATGATCAAAATAAAAAAAAAAAAATAAGCAACGTACGCTTTTTGCGAAAACAGAAAAAATTAACAATAAAAAGTAGACGTTATTATTTTTATGCACGTATCTCTGGCTCGATGCCAGATCGAAAGCGCTGAGAAAACTTCTTTCAACGTAACATCATAATTTCACGTCCTTTATCCTGACCAGCCCTAACCCAACTACGATCAATTTCACCTTTAACCCAAACCGTCCACTTGAACCCTTGCCAAAATAGTATGAGAAGTTACTGACGCTCTTTACAACATTACGTAGGCCACGGATGAACCACGTTATAATGAGAATGATAATGAGAACTAATTGTGAGTAGTACAATATCGCGATAAAATATCGTACAAAATCTACGCGAGTTCACACTTTCAAAGTGCGATTATTACATATAAATTACTCTACGTGAGAGCAAATATTTGAAAATATTAAATAAAACTATTTTCGTCATCGGAAGACAACATATCAGGTTTGCCACAAATTTAATCTTAAACAACAAGACCTCGCGTTAATTTCGCCGTCGAGTAGCGTTTCGGAATAGCGCAGATGATGGTTTGCTTGCCAGCATTACCGTGGTTTCGGAATAATCCGGGATTCGGTCATTCGAGCCGCTTACGGTGAAATATAAACAAGAACCGGGACGCTCGATACAGAGTCATGTCTACTCTCTTTCTCGTTCTGTCCGCGACGATAACGGCGACAGTTCGCCGAACAATTTCGTGTAGCCGGGTTGCTAATGCAATGTCGACACCAGTCGAATACATTTGCAAGTGTAAGCCGAGCTCTACGCTCTCTCGACGGTGGGTGCTCTGACCAAATATCAGAGGGTGGTGTGCGCGACGAGTGCGCAAACCTCGTGCGCCGCGCTGCTTCACGGCAGAAATGACTGGAAGCACCGACCGCGCAACGATCGACTCGCGGATTGCATGGCCTCGCATCACGACGATTCAGATTTCTCGCAGTCAGGACGAATGCTGCTGGGTCGGGAGCATCACCATTGGCCGAGGGAAGTTCGGTCAATGCGCGCGGATATTGTTGACCGACGGTTTATATCACGAAACACGGGAACTGCCAAGTTTATTGTAAATGGAAGGGCGGCGCGCGTATATAAAATATGACGATTACGACTGCGACGAAAATTGGATCACATTGGCAGACGGCCTTTCCGCTCTGCGTGTGGCGGCAAAATGCACCTGTCGATATGATCGAGAACACTCGGGAGGATTTTAAACTGTACTCGATCTGTTTGTTCTCTCTTCTCTTTACGTACGATTAATGTAGCGAGATCCCGGAGCTCAATTCAGCAGGGAATGCTTTTAACTTCACGGCGTACCTACTCCATGTATATTTGTACAAATTTGTACACGAAGTAGAAAATTTATGCTCGGTTGTCTTATTTAATGTATAAATATAATGCGAATCTCTGGGTTATGTATACGTCCATCTATGTATAAAATGTACTATTAAATAAATAATCTGAAAAATATCTATGGCGTGTATATTCTCTCTCTCTCTCTTTGTCTCTAAACGATGGGAAAAATGTTTTTTTTTTTTTTTTTAAAGAGTGACAATGTTGTTCCAAAACTTGAACATATACATTTTTATATTACATACATAATATTATACATACATAATGCATAATACGAGAGAGAGAGAGAGAGAGAGAGAGAGAGAGACTAAAGTAGTAACTACTTTTTTGTAATTTTATTGTTGCGTGTGCAACTCTCCATTAATTATTGCGCGTGTACGTTTCCGCTGGTTGCATTATGTATTTGGTTTTTAGCCACGTTCACAGACGCGGTGCAGAGACCGTAGCACATTCGTATTCGTCAATATATATTCGCAGCTGCGAAAAACGTACGCGCTGACATGCATGGTGCATGGTGCGTCCCCGATTTCGATGAAACCAGTGAACTGAAATTTCACCGAAAAACCGTATATTTGGGACACGTGTTACACGAGAATTTACAGCCTGCTATCTTCTCTACTGCGTGAAGCTACCAGTTCAAAGAGCTCTCAAAACTTGCGTACTGTCAAAAACACGACGAAGATTACTCAACCACCAAAGTTTACGTACACACTGTGTCAGAGACTTTTTAGTAACAGACATAACACATAAATACAATCTTTCGATAACTTGCGCAATTTTCTGTCTGTGTGTAACCGAGAAGACTCGGTATCTATTTTGACTGCTTTAGCAAGTTCTTCGAAATAAAGTTGTCGGGAAAATGAACCATATGACAACCGGACGCACAGTATGCAAAGAAGATCATTGACCAGAAAAAAAAAACCTGTCTGTCTGTGGGTAAAAAAGTTTCTTCATTTGTGTCGCGCGCTTTCATACGTCCAAGCCGAAGTTTCGAAAGTCTTTTGCCGGTAACACGTGTCCGGCGACTCGCAACTTCTTTTCGTCCAGTAGAAGCGTCGGAGCGAAATTGTCGAAGTCACTGATCGAGAATCGCACCGGCTCACATCCTTCTATCCCTCTATCGGAACTTCGATTTTTTTTCTTTTGCCGAGTAATATCCCAGGCGCCTCCCGTCACCATTCCCGTCGCCATTCAGGACGAAAAAAGCGGAGCAGGAAAGCATACGCGCGCGTTGATGGAGTGTGTCATCTGGGAGCACATCTTCGTGGGATTTTTGCATAACAGAAAAAGCGCGAAGTAAGATGTAAAAAAAAAAAATTCTTTTTATCGCGCAAAATGTATTTGCATATAGTGGAAAATATGATGTTACACTTTAACAATTTTTATATGTCTTTTTAGCGGAAGAATGCAGTATTAAAAGTTCGAAAAATAACATCATGTTTTTCAATAATCCGATATCTCAATTTTTAGAACTAATTGAAATACACAAGATAATTTATATATAAATGTAAGAAAGTCGTAGTATATAATCCTAATGGGAAAAACAATCCGCTGAAACGCTCGGGAACATCGGTTTTACGAAAGAACACTGTCGGAAAATGAAAGAACAATTAGGCGTCGCGAAAGCGAAGAAGACCGAAAAGAAGCATGATAGGGACCGAAGGAAATTAAATCTACCCGTCCTACTGTCTTCATCCGCCCTCATTACAGCGGCAGAGCGTAAAGATCTCACCGAGAGGGAAGACATTGTTCCATGAAACGAGCAAACAGGAAATTTGCGATGCTTCTAGTACATAGTCCCCCACTTGTATACATCATCATGTATACACGCTTGTATACAAGACGTTTCCGTGAAATGTATGTCAGATGACTGTTGCAAATACACACTTTCTGTGTGTTCTGTCTGCTTCGCAAACACATCGTAATTACGATTATTTTAATCAAGAAGGGAAAAAATGGAAAGATACAAAACTATGTGGTAAAAATAATGATTTAAAACATGGGATTACTTTCAATGCGCGAGACAAAACAAATCATCAAGTGTTTTAACGAAAATTTGCTTGATATCGTTGATACAAAACACGGTGCCATACGCGATTGTATGACACAGAGCTGTCACATGCTGCTAAAGATTGGCGATGATTATCAACGTTGAACGTCTCTCGGTTGATGGAGATAGTAATCTGATTTCAACCTCGGCGCGAGCACCACGGAAAGTGGCTTGACAATTCAGGACACTGTACTCGTGATTAGGTTTATTTGCGGGTTACCACCGAGAGCTACGTCCAACATCCTGAAAATCAATGGCTCCTATACTGTCGACAAGGAGAACATACGGGAACAAGATAGAAACATAGGAACGAGATTATCAACCAGACAAGATTGAAACCGGTCAAACAATGGCTTTAGAACACATGAATAACCGGTTTAATCAACATGATTGCAAACAATTTGTGAATCTGATAACGCATTAATTCCGAGAAAATTGACACTTTAGCGTAACTATGCGCGACATATATATACATACATATATATATATTTATGCTGCATATATGAATTCGATTATGCCATTCAATTCGGCAACTTTCGTTGACCTATGACGCTTAGAAGCGAAAACGCATTGAAAATATCGGATACAACCTTATTGTGGTTTGCCAGAAATACGTTCGTGCGGAGAATTATTGTCCGCGTATTCGGAATTCAATGTGCCGGATGCTTTTTCTAACACGGCTCTTGGATTATGCAACACCAATGCGATGCTTATCAATTGCAATCACGAATTTGTTCCGCATCGCCGTATCGCGCGCGTAAAATAAAAATAAAAATAAAAAAAAAAACAGCGCGATTTTTATAGCAAAATTGGAATTTTAAATGTTGTAATCCGTTTTTCGAAAATAATGTTTTTAACGTTAATACGTGTCATGTAAATATAATACAATATATTCACGAGAGACAAATAATAAAGTTTTTTTTTTTCAGTCACATTATCGTCATTTTCATTTCAATATCGAATTTACACAAAGCACGGCATTGCGCGAATTCCATACCTACTATTTTTACATCTAATATCGAATTCATTTTTATTCCGCAAACTAATGAAATATGTCGACAAAATGGAATATTTGTCACTTCTTCCGTGAATATTGGCACGCACGTTTCATAAGTGAAAAAGCAACAACATTTTCCAGCAATAAAATCTCGTTGACGTATGCAGAGATTACATTATTTCCTATTCCGCACTGTATGTGTCTAAGCATTACATAGAAATCTAGTTTTATCCTATTATCAAACGAGCGACCTAACACCATATAAGAAAAAAGTGGTTGGTGCGAGAGATAATAGCACCGCACGGAAAACATCAGAGGACCGATCCTCGGGGCACAAAAATAGATGATAAACTTTAGTGCTGCGTTTGCCGTCAAGAATTTCTTCTTCTTCTTCTCGTCCATGTCGCTCTCTCCTTCTCTCTCTTTCTTTCCATCTGATGATGATAGGATAGTAGAATTTTTAAGACTTCTGCCTCACAAAGCTGACAATGTCTGTCGAAGGGTAGCTATTTAGTTCGGTCTTTACGTCTGCCGCCATAACCGTCTTCAAAGGTAGTGCTCATTTGGTCAGATAGGACCATTCCTTCGTACGTCCATCCTAAGTGTCTTCGAGCATGAAGCGGAAATGTCTTCTGAGATCAACAGACCGGATACTTGACGTGGATCATTCAGGTTCGCCGGCCGTCTAAACCGTCATTTAATATCTCCTCTCGAGAGAGTCAAGAAGCAATATATACAGGCAATACGGATATAAGGACAACAACCGTAAAGATGCTATTTACGTTTCTCCAGTAATTAAATCCAGTAATCAATTTAAAAAATGTTACGTCGCCTACGCGAGAGTCTTAAATCATACGTGTTTCATTTTTGATGGTAATTCTAATCCCAACGCTAAACACGTGAATTAATTAGCTCGCCCTAAATCTCTCTCGCTCAACGTTCAATTAAATGATCCAATTAAGGCCAGCGCGCGTGCGAACCTATAAAATAGTAAAACCGGCTGTTCGTCATTTACAGGCAATCTGGCGTCGCTCGGTATCCGCTGACGCCATCATTTTATCGATCGTTGAAAATATAATTGGCCGTTCAGGCGCACGCGGTGTTGTAAGCGTCGCTGACGGTCGATCGGAAAATCGCGTGACGTGCAACCGTGTGCCAACAAGTCCGCGTTCGACAGAAACGGTACATCACCATAAAGAGTAAGGACTAATGGAAAAAACGATGCTACAAGATGATGCCAGGCACGATCGCGTGTCCGGTCGCGTTGTTATTTATTTTTTACAACGTCATGCGATTATTCGTCTGTTAGAGTAAAGTCGAATTTTTAATCGTATGTCAATACATGAAAAAAAGATTGCAAAGAAAGATACAAATATTGTATCTTTTTGAGCAAAAATTCTATAATATTTATAATTTCTGTTTTAATTTTTCTATAATTAATATACTGACAATATAATATGACGATTATGTAACACGCTAGGCTCTTTAACTTTCGAGCGACTCAAACTGTACGAAGCAAATTGTAAAAAGAACCAATCATTATCGCAGAAAAAAATGCAAAATGAAATCTTCACGCACGCACTTTTTGAGAAAGGATTATTTCCGTACTCTATTCCGTGTTGTAGGAGTGACAAACTCTAGTTGTAGCTAGACAAGCGCAAAACTTGCTTGTCTCCGAACGAGCTTGTTCACGCGCATCAATCAATCTAAACTCGAAGTGTCCGCTCCATCGTGGGAGAGGGAAGTGCACAGTTTTGCGAATAATAAAGCTCGGATTATAGATAGAACAGAATTACCGCCGCTCGGCGGGATTATTCAACTTTTATCTCGAGCGGAGGAAAAAAACAGCGAGACAAACAGAAGCAAGCGAATAGAACGATGAGAAAAAAAAGTTTCACCCCGAGTGAGAAAGAAACGGGCAGGAATAGGAAATGAAGAAAAGCGGGAGCGCGCAGCAATTCTCTTTCTCTTCTTACCTACCCCCTTGGCAATTCGCCGATCAGATAAATCCAATCAGCTTACTCATCTACCTACATATAGTACGTAGGCGTCTACTAATGATCCTTAAATTCGACCAAACCCAATCGAGGCCTTTTATATCCTGATTGTATCGAACGCGTAAGACGCGCTTCGAGATTTCTTAGGTAAGAAATCTCATCAGGGAAATTTCTTTCTTAAGAAATCTATATTTTTTTTTTTTTTTTTTTTTTTTTCACGTTCTTTTGTACACCCGCTGTTGCGCGTTTACACATTAGCAATATCTTTAATTGTAATACGCAAATTAACTGTATATTTACGCAAAAGTTTTTTTACAATAAAGCTACACCGCACATTCTGTGTGTTAAAATATAATATATTTACTATAAACGGGAGAAAACGAATATTTACATTTATTTTCTTGTTAATCGTTATTTCTAGTAATATCACAATACTGTAATAACCGCAGAAAAAAATTTTGTTGTTTTCACAAAAAGTGGTTTTGGCAAAAAAAAGAAATTAGTGATATCAACGATATTTGGTTTCAAACCACATGAGACTGTAAATATGCGCGGTATATCTAGCGTACATAACTTTTTTGTGTAAATTTTATTGTCATCTCTTCCCAGCAAAATAATTAAAATTTAGAATATGATGTTACCCGTCGAAATTAATTGTCATATGTGCGAGAGAAAATCAAAGGAAATAAACACGTTTATGTGCTGTTTTGAAAATTTACATTTTTTAGTAACGAAAAAACAAAACTTCTAGTCAGTCAGATCGTTAAAAAAAAAATATTTATTTACCTGCTAAAACTGCATGCAAATAATATTTTCTGTTGAAATTTACCCACGCTCATTAACACATTCGAATAAATATTTACAGTGCAGCAACTGTGTTTCAACTGTTTTTGATATACATCGCGCATACAAAAATCATAATTTCGCTTTTACAATTGAATAAATAATGAAAAAAAACACTTTTTTACTTGCCTGTTTGTTTTATTTTCGACCGATTAATATCGCTGATAGGATTTGGATTAAAAATGGACGCAAAAGAAACTATCCCACGTTTTATTATAAAATTCTCGATATTTCGTTATCCTTTGGAAACAGATTGCTGTCGTTGATAAGCAGAATTTATCGTTCTGATATCAGCAACGTGACTTGCCGAGGACAGACCCGTATATAAGATCGTGGTTAGAAGCTTGCGCGTATGACCGGCCAAGTCTATGGAGATACTAGGCTACCGGTCGTAATGCCTTCTGCAGGATGTCACCGTCCCATAAACGTCACACGCATATACGCAACAGACTGGGGGCTCCGATCTTGGACCGCACGAATCAAGAGCCAAACTCCGTTTGTTTGTGTTGTATTGCAAACCCCCACGGTCTCTATCCGTTCCCCGAGATTGAACGCGCCCGGATTAGAATTGTGCGGGAAATCGTCCTGATTAACGTTCCTTCGCTGCTGTGTACAAGAGCTGTATGGGCCGGATCCGTTTGATGACGAGTACCAATATACCGAATGATGCACGCACCTGCATCTAAGCGAGAGAGCATTACATCGAGGCGGATTTAGCTGTCATTAGGTTCGTGGATTTGACGGTGCATAGGTGATATTACGAGGACACGAGCACGGTACATTTATGCGTAATTTAGCCGTGTGGATTACGCTGAGATAGAGAGAGAGAGAGAGAGAATGAGAGTGAGAGTGAGAGATGAAGTTATGAGAACTATAACAGAAGTTTCTGTACCCGGCCGAATACTCTTGCATAGATGCTTGCACGTGCTTCTGTGTCAAAATGAAAAACAGTCTGCATAGAAAATAAAAGAATAATAGGACATAAAGAAAAACTATTGTGAGTTAACATACAAAGCGAAAATATTTGCTTATAATAAATTGCCACGAAAGTCTTATTTGTATATCTCTGACAAATCAATTCACGACAAGATGTTCGCGAAATTGGAAATCGTCCCAACATGAGAAAAACTTTCTTTTCTTATACTTTCATTTCTTTTTGCTCAAGAGAGATGTTATCACGATAAGAACATGCCAAAAACTCAAGCAAACTCTGTTTATGTAAAAAGAGAATCAGAATCTCACAAAAAATATTGCATTTAAGAACCAGCAATTCACCGATCTTGAATGAGATTAAAATATTAAAAATAGCACATGTCGCTAATTTAAACATCACAGATAAAACAATAAAAACAAGATAAAATAAGATTTAGGGTAACGTTTACAGAGTCAGATAGCGAAAATTTTCTTGGGTATTTTCAACTGTGTGAGCGAGTAGGTTGGACCAGATTCTAAAGAATGGCCATGAATGTAGTGGAGGAGTGGCGCGTTGCTCTCGACGCGGTATGACCGGGAGTATGTTTTTTCTCTGTTTTTCCCGCGTCCTATGTATATAGACTCATTTTCGCGTATATACATATACATACGTAAACACACGTGTGTTGGCGCGTACAAGACAGGTAGTTCGGTAGCAGAAAAGCCCGGTGACAGATGCGAAACATTTAGCAACCGTCCTGCCGGTGCGCACCAGCCTGTCTGATGCTTAATCAACCTAAGGTGCCGGAACGTATTACGAGCAGAAAGTTACAGAGCTTTTATTGCGCGCAAATCTTCGAACTTACGACGGTCCATGTGCGTACACATAGACCGCACTAACCGAGAAATGATCTCGCGTGAAAAATCCGAAGTGATGATCAAATAAATATACTCTAGACTCCACTTCACATAACGTTTTATAAAAATAAAAAGCGTGATATAAAAATAAAAAAAAAGCGCTCGAAACAAAATGCTTTAAATTTTATTTTGCGCATATCTTTGCGATATAATTTTAAACAGCACACAGCAACATTCTACGTTAAGTATTATTATAATTATGAATTTTTTAAATTCACAAGTTCTAAAAAAATCACACGCATGACTAAACGATAAACAGATATTTTGCCGTACTTATTGTTACGTTAATTGATATTAATATATTAATGATATAATATCGCGAAAGCATCAAATATCACGTATCAATATTGCTTGGCGTGTAAAAAAAAAAAAAAAACAGAAATATGATTAATTATGTGAAGAATATACGGGTAAAATGAGGTTACATTTTTTAACATGCAATTAACATAGCTGAGTTATATTACAACCAATTTTCGAGATAATCTTCTCCCTCGAGAATCACTCGGCGAATACACCTGCGTGAGCGCTCTGGAAATTCTCGTATTCCAACACCAGTTCTCGAGCTACACGATTCACAACGTGAAATATGACAATGTGCCATTATATGTGTTCGGAAAAGTTAAAGAAACATAGCTGTGTTGATTTTTACTTTACACACAAAAACTAATAATAATTTTTTTCCGATCCATATTCGATATACTAAAAGCACTTGAAAAGTAAAATTGAATACGTATCCTCAAAGAAAATCGCGCAACGATCGCATCGAGTGCACTTTTGTGTTCAGGAGAAATCTATTTTTCAAAGTGACTCTTGGAAAGAGTGTGCTCACGTATAATAAAACTGTCGCGTTGTCAAGAAAACCCGACAACAACAACGACAACATCAAACAAGAAGCATGGAAATCACAAAAGTACTCGTTACCGTTATTCCGCGGAAGATATCAGACAGTCTCATACTTCGCACCCCGAGGTTTCCGAGACGCTCTTTTCATCAACGAAGTCGGTCCTTAGGAACAAATTTGCACGACATTTCGTTCCGAGTTTTAACCTCGTTTCGTTGAATTCTCCATCTGACGCGAATTCGCCTCTTACATAACGATAACGAACGAAGTGCGCAGACTGAATGTACCTGTGCTGCGTCAAATTAAGATATTTATTGCGACCGACGTGACAGCAGTTTGAGGAGAACGCGCACTGACGAACCAGTCAAAATTAAATTGGAATTTCTCTCGTGCAACGTTTCTAAACGCACTAATCAAAAGTATCAAAGTCTGTTCTTGGTGAAATGCAAGATAAAATGTGTCTTATTACACTATAAATTCGTCAATACTATAAATTTTTTTAATACTATTATTACATCACTATTATATTACTAGTGTGCATAGTTTATTATTTGGTTTTGTTATATTTCATATATCTTGTAACAAATTGAAGGAAATTACTATAATATAGTAATTACAATATTTTTATATATTTAGATTTTTATACAATTTATATTTGATATATGTGTTTGCAAAAAATGTATATATAGCATGTTGGTTCATCAGATTTATCGTACATTTCTTATAATATATTTTGTCCGTCTAAATAGAAACTTTCCATTGGATGAACGTTCTATCGCGCCAACGCGCTAAATCTACGACAAAAGGTGAGAGTCTGAACTTCAAGGGTTGGATTGGCGGTGGGAAAAGAAAAAGAGAAAGAGAGAGAGAGAGAGAGAGAGAGAGAGAGAGAGAAAGATGAAGAGAGAAGGAAGAGAAGAGAGAGCGGGCGCGAGATAGACGGTATTCGAGTTAGTTGGAAGCTCCACAGAAATGAATTGAATAATTTAGCGAGTCAGGATAAAGAGATAAAGCGAGTAAGCTCGAACGTGTCCTCTGGAAAGCCTCCGAAAATTTCGGGGATGAGGTGGTGGTCTCGGAAGCATTCCAGCTCGTCTTTCCGCTCTGAGCATTTTCGTCACACGTGCTACATTCGGAAGGCCCATCGTCGGGAAATAATTTGCGAACCAACGTTGTAGGGAATGATTTCCGAGTAAAAAGAAATTCTCTCGCATGAATCACGGGGAAAACGCCATATTCTTCTACATCTATTTTGCCAGAAATTCTCGCGCGCGATCCCCAGCGTAATTTTTCTACAGCTCGATTTATTTCATCCGTACAATTTCGTCAGTGTTTTAGAAAATCCGTACAATTTCGTAGGTGTTTTAGAAAATTCTCGGTCCGTCCCGTCATATCCAGCAGTTGTTTACAATTCTTTACAATACCGCAGATTAAACTTCCACATTTAACGAAAAAAACAAAGAAAAATTTATCAAATCTTGTTTTTTCAAATAGAAAAATAACTTGATACACACAAACAATTTTTCTTTTCTAAAATTGCGTCGCCAAGAGCGCGATAAGCCTCTATTTAATGAGGAATCTTTCTGAAGAATCGCGCGTTTAAAGACACTCTTAAATACATAATCCTTGTTGCTGCGTTGGACATTTCGACAATAGCCGTCTTACTACGAGATACACGGGACGCGTCTGAATTATGTATTTCGTTATCCCAAAACCACAAGTACCGTCGCAGTAACAATTTGTCAGCAGGATATCTTGGAAGCCTCGCTTTAGTTATATATAAATGTACACTCATTCGCACGTACACAGATGCATATATTATATACTAGAAGAGCGAAGTATGGGATATAGATGTGGGAGAGTTAGACTTTCGTCCTCGGCGACTCGAAACTTCGAAGCAAGCACGATCGTGGTAATAGATTCTCCGAGTATAATTATGCTTCCTTTCCGGGACTAATGTGCAGATAAAGTGGTTTGTAAGATCCACAAACTCGGGTTTTAGTCTTATATACAACTGTGGCGTGGAGAACCGAATTGTGAACATTTGTTTGTTGCGAATACAGATAAGTAATTGCCATATTGTAGAATAAATTAGAAATAAATTGATTAAAATTGCGTCGAGACTACTTCCTCGTTTCTTATTCTTATGCGTTTAATTCGATATTTTTATGAATGTTTCAAACATCTATGATCATCATAAAAGAAAAGATATTTTCTTAGAATACTAAAATATGTAAAAAACCTAATGTTTTACGTAATTATACGAATGTAACGAAAAATAAATTGGTAATATCTTATGTGTAAAATTTCAGTAGGCCATAAAATGATTAATATCGCGAATAGACGATATAAAAGTGTTTAACGAGCAGGAGAACGCGAAGGCGAAGAACCAAGTAGATTGCGGCGATGCAATTCTTCGCGTGTCGAACGTAGTTACATGACGGCACGATAGACGACTGAAATTTTTATAGCTGTTCTCCGAAATCAACGAGGTTGCGTGCTAAAGTATATTTAACTTTCAATTTAAAACGTAAATAGAGTTTTTTTCAGATACATCCTTTTTCAGATAGATGTGATTTCTTTGTCGAGATTGGCTACCTGGGAACCTCAATATTTCCAGATAGTTATGTTGATATTTTGTATTACACTTTTAAATCTGCGTTTTGTGTGTCACAAAAGATTATCCACAATTTATTATCTTTATGTGTTATGAATTTTGTAATCTCGTCTCTCATCAATGTTATCACATATTGGTAAAACCTCGTCATTTTCGAGATGACTAAATAATAATTAATTTAATTTACGTGGATTATTTCCACATCAATGTTATCCCGCAAAACGTGTATTGAAAGAAAAATTATATTCTTTGCAATTAGACGATTTAAAATAAATGAAAGATAAACGACGTGGAAATTGTGGAAATAAAGTGGAGTGAAAATGAGCCGGAGGCGAACAAAGTAGTACTCAGACCTTCGTGAAACGGTAAAGAAACGGACGACGACGGTGCAATGCGCAAAGCAAAGCAAGCAGCAGCTCAAAAATTGGCGCCGAAGTCGATAGTAGACGATAAAGCTTTAGCTCGAGGCAAGCACCGACGGAACTTCGCGCCATTAGATACTCTTGCAGTTCGAACAATAGATAGGAAGAGCCCCCCACATACACCAATTCTTTTTCTTTCCCGTGCCATATCCACCACCTTTCGTCTTATGAAGTACTTTGTCCCTTGCGAACGCCGATAGCATTGGCTACACCTCCTTTTATTTATTTTCACCCTCCACGCCTCCAACTGCTTCTTTTTCTTTTCTTCTTCTCCGACTACGCTTTACATAGTTTTCTTCTATTTTTCAAAGCATCCGCAATCACCATACGGAGCTCAATATCTACAGCAATAAAGAACATTTTTCTTTCGTGTATCGCAACTCTTCTTTCTGTCAAACGTAAAAATAAGTTTGTTTCCAATTCGATATCTCTATACATTATCTATTCTTTCTTTCTCTTTTTTTTTCTCAATTATTATTTATCTTTCTCTTTTCTGTCACATCTTGATATTCTTCACAAATAATTGTGTGTATGCAATATTATCTGAAATTTATATTCACACCTATATATACATAGATCTAACGTGTATACGCACAAAATAGAATTTTTATATATAAACGCTATCCAATTTAAAAAAATTCGCATATCTCGCTGCATGTTGCATGCCTTATTTTACATGACACATGCCATCGTCGCACCTAGAACATTAATAAATGTCCGTCTCTCGTCTTGTATACGTACAGCCTTCTGTTACGCTTCCATTCTGCACTCTTTATCCTCTTCTACTTCCAGCGGCGCGCCGCTTCATGGTATATCTTTCTTTCTTTCTCCTCCCCATTCGTTTCCTTCAACTACCATCAGTACTACCCACCTTCCACCATCGAGGTAGGTAGGTCACGTCTCTATTTTGTATTCCATCAAGCTTGCATCCATTCCAGCGCCAAACAATGAAAAGCGTCCCGCTTTTCCGCGCCGCCGTCCTTTCTTTTCGGCTCCTACACCCTGATGCCTCTCCGCAGGTCTACTATGCGAAGATCTCGACGAGTTCCTGAAGCGGGTCGTAGAAGAGCACATAGTCGAAAAGCTCTCCACCTTTTTACGCCATTCCGGTCGCGTCCCTTTCTTTCTCTCTTTCTCTCTTTCTATTCACACCGATCTTCTTTCCATTTTCTTTCCGTGTGAAGCTATGCAAGAAAACGGGTGTTTTGAGCTGGCACCAAAACGGGGCGCGGCCTTCTATTCGTCGGCTCATCTCGATTTTAGATGCAAATGCACGGCTGCAACGAAAAACGCGACTAAAGAGCTAGAAAAAACACGTACGCCACACAAGACGAAGAGACACCCTTGCACCACGTTCCGCTACTTCGCATCCAATCTACCCTTCGGGCTGTTTAGAACTCGAGAAATGTGTTCTGCGTTATCGCGGAGAGAGAGAAAGAAAGAGAGAAAGAGAAAGAGAAAGTTTGATTCTCCGCTCTAGACGCATCGCGTTCGCGTATATAGTACGCAATGAAATTGGATGAGAAACTTTCATTAACCTTTTATGTGTATCTAGCGCTGCGCAGAGAATATTATATTGCGTGTCAATCAATACTTTCGAAAAAGAAATTTTATTCTAAAATCAAAATTTAAATTAGCTCACGTATATCACCTTGAATAATATAAAATAAACGGGAACAAGTACGGATAATTGAAGTTTGAAGAACGACGTGAAGTTTACAGAACCCTACACGCGGAAACATATACAAATGGAAACGCACTCACTCTTTAAAGCTTAAATGGAAGTCTGTCTACAAGCGTGCGCGTATCATCATTACGAACAAAATGAAATAAATCCGACTTGAAATCGTTCTCTGAGATAAATTATGCCTGTGTTAGAGAATGAGGGAGAGAGAGAGAGAGAGAGAGAGAGAGAGAGAGAATCTTATGAGATTTTATAGTTTCTCCATTGCATCCATGCCGTAACCTCCTTCTGCCCGCAGCACCCAACTTTTAACTGCCTCGACAAACTTCCCTTCTCGGTTAATCCTCGCGATAACGCCGCGGAATCGTTACCTGCCACTTTCAACTTTCAGGTACTAATAACCTCCTCCCACTTACGGAACATCATCATCGAAAGCTATATCTTTTGCCCGTTCGGGCTAAAGATTCCAAGACGATTTTTATCTCAGCACTTACTTTACCGAACCGCTCGTCGTTTATTAATCGCACAAATCGTGCTCTCTCCATTATTTGATCTTCGGAAAAGTAAATAATTAGTCGATCTTTGGAAAAGTAAGATGTATCTCGAAATGTACTTACACGAAAATCAATATTTATAGGAAAAGATTTTTGGAATGATAATAAAGAGAGATGGAGAGAAAAAAGAGAAACAATGAGTAAAGAAACCGTAACTTCGTAACCACGAAGAAAGGTACGAGACTGCATTTATCGCAGCAATAAAAATTCTTCCATTTTTACCGTCGTCAGTCGCTCTTCCTGATGGCGGGCAAGCTACGCGATTCGCTACCCTCGTTCTTCTTCGCTTTATCCTCTCTCTTTCTCTCACTCCTTTTCCCTTATTTTTTTTTTTTTCGTTTTTCTTTCCCTCACTTGCCGCTTTTCTGTACGGTGTATCGCAGCCCCTGCTACGGCAAAGATCCGGTAACGGCCGGTATGCAACAGTAAATGTATGCTGTATGTAAATGTTATCCGAAGCCAACGGTAATCTGGAATTTGCTTCGCAGACGTGTACATTTCGCAGTGGTTCGAGGGTAGCCGCGATGTCTGCCCTAGAGGTCTACGAAGGGCAATCGACGGGTATGAACAGAAATCGAAATGGAGATGGATTGCGGGCGTGACAGAAATGGCAAACCTACCGACTACGTCGTCGTCGTCGTCGTCGTCGTCGTGTCGTCTCGTCGTCGTCGTCGAAATTAATCACGAGCTAAGAATCAATCTTTCTCAGAATTGACACTTTCTGGAATTGAAGCGATCACACAAAGAATATGAGAATATTGTTCTCTCACAACGAAATTTTATAAAATCAAAATACATAAATAGTAAAAAGTAAATATATAATAAGAAGTATTTTAAAAACCAAATTTACCATCACACAAATAATTGATCAAAATGTCTTTCGAAATCTACGTAACAATTGGCTAATGTGATGTTCTTAAATGGAACGGACACCAATGAAGCCACAACAAAGGACAGATGGTCTTATCGACCAATGAGAAAATATAGAAAAGTTAACAATACACGCTTTCGATATGCGCCAAGCATAGAAAGAAATTTTTCTCGCATGGCTGCTCCGACAAAGAGAGTAAGAAATGACGGGAACAGGAGAAGAGTTGAGAGTCACTGGGACGTGGAATCGGAAAAATTGTGTTGAGTGCGCAAAGAGGAATACTTCTTTGACTCCATCTCGCTTTTCAGCTCGAGGTCGGCAAGCCCTTGATTGTCCGCGAGTGCTCTTCAAGTTTGCTAGGCTATATTCAAAAATAGACTCCAGTTGGAGCCAATTTGACGCCCTAAAAAATTGCTAACTCACATTTCCCGGCTTATAAGTGTACGGTTAAAACAAGAAAATTCTTGCGGTGTTCTCGTATTTAAAAAAAAAATCAAGTTTGAGTAAAATTGTTGTTTAGTTAACGAATGTTTAGTTAACGAATGTTTTTTAGTAGATGTTAATTCTTTGAACATTGACTATTTGTACAAGCAAATGTGCGGAATATGCTTGCAACGTGTCGATGATCAATTCAGTCATCAGATCTGCCATTTATTGAGCGCAATTACGCAAGAACAGGCTTAACTCTAATTGTCATTGAAAAGTGCATTAAGCGCGTTACGAGAGACACCCCGTATACGCGTGGATGCAATTTCGGCGCTGCTGCAATGAGACTAACGCAAAATCGCGCGCGTATATCGCCTTGCTTTGGTGAAACGCCCCCCCCCCCCCCCCCGCTAAAATTGCGGTCAGACCGTAATAAAGTTACGAGAACCTATGGTACAGCGTAATTGAAAAGTTCCCTATCTAGACGTAAACAAAGCTACAAAACATCCTGTTCAAACAACCGCGAGCGTTTCTCGTTTCAGCTTACGACTTTTATTATCCCTCGCGTGCGGCATGAAAAACGCAATTGTATTTAAGTCAGCAAAAAAATTGTAATAATGATACCTCTCTTGTAATCTACCAGCGCGAATAAACTATAAATGTTTCCATAACTATTTTATGATCAAATACATAGCTTTCGCTCTACTCGCGATTCGGAGATCGTTACGCATCGCGATCTTAACGCGAAAAGTTTTCGCGTACAAGGATTGAAATCAAATTTCGCTGGAGGTAGGATTGCACGCGTGTCGGTTGGAAATGATCCTGGACTTACATATTACAGATCTCGCGCGAGAGAAAGAGAGAGAGAGAGAGAGAGAGAGAGAGAGAGAAAGAGGATAGCAAGATTCTCAACTAAATCGTCATCTAAACTTCTAATGAGTCACAGTTCCAGTGATACGACTGTCAATATTGAACGACATTACCCGTCGTATCGCGAATACGACCGATATGCGATCGCACGCAGCGTACCAGCAATAACAAACTTAAAGCAAACGTATGACGCATATAATACGCACGAACGCAGCCGTGCGCTGTGGGGTCGTTACCGCGTGAATGTATCTAACCCAGTTGCCAATCCATACATGCTTTGTTTCCGCACTCATTGCGTGCATCGTGCAGCGTTCCGAAATACATCCGGCATACAAATAAAGTCTTCAAGTCCGACCTGCTCAATCCGTCGCTATTCGAAGTCAAACACGAGAGCGGCTGTTTTAATAATATTCCTAGCTGGAGAACGAAAGAGAGAGAAAACTCGCGCTTTGTGGCGCGGATAAATAAATAAAAGTTTCAGAACATTCATACACATAGAAAGAGAAAGAGAGAGAACCAAGTATAAAACGACGGTATTGCTGAAAAGCCGCAGAAATTGAGAAAAGATTCTACGACGCATCTAACGGCACATCCTACAATCCTTCGTAACAAACGTACACGTCTTTGACAATACTGCGGTAAGAACTTTTATTTTCAAGCATTTTTTGAGAAAAAACGAATGTGCCGCGTGCAATTTTTTGATATCAAATCTTAAATTGCGTTAATAATTAATAATAATGTTGTAAAATACGTATTATATATTTTATTTATATATTTTATTATATATACGTATTATATGTATATTTTTGATTCTATATTTTACCGAGATTATATTCTCGCCGAACAGCTTTTTTTGGTCAACATATATGTATATGTACATTACGTTAATACAAGATATATATATATATATATATAATTAAACGAGCAATAAATTGCTGTTTTCTGCAAAATAATATTAACCTTAAAAAAAAAACAAGCAGTGAAAAGCGATAAGGAAAAGTTCTTTCTTCTCATAATAGCGCGACTCGAAAACTTAACTTCTACCAAAGTTAAGAAGCAGTAATGAATCACTTCAGGAAACTACCGAGGTCCTGATCCGCGGGACTAAATCTCCGTTACGAGTTTTCGAGTCGCAAGATCCCAATAACCGACGGTGTGAAAGAGCGAGGTAAACGAGAGAGAACTAACAGATGAACGTGAACGCCCGTCTTCCGGGCGCGGAATCATTTGACGAGCGAACAAATATACTCTTCTGTCTCCGGTGCAGCGTTCCTCTCGCCAGCGGAAAGTTTAAAAAATTGCGCGCTTGCACTTTTTTAATTAAATTTGCCGCCGGCCAGCTTTTTCCGACGAACGCGCGAAGACCGCCGTCGTGGCCACGTGGTGTACTCAAAAACTTCATGGAATTTAATTGAAGTCTCTGCATCCTGTGAGCAATTTTTTCAAAAGAAAAAAAATATCGTAATAGTGCAAATTTACAGAGCGTAAGGACCATAAGCAAAAGCGACTTGTGTAAACAAATTCGTTATCAACTGCGATCGCATCTAGCAATTACATTGCTGTCTATCTATAAAAATAAAAATTAAAAAAGAACAAAATTAAAAAAATATATAAATTTTTTGAATAATTAACAAGCTCTCACAAAGAATTTATTTCGTGACTTATTAGTCACTTATACTTTCAGTGTCCTGGAACACACAGTCAGTTCGTAACAAATAAGCTAATACTGAAAATACTGTAGCGAAGTGTTTCGTCTACAGATTCCTTCGAGATATACTAAAGAGCTTTAGATACGTGTGAAATACGAACTGCAGAATCTTCAAGTGAATGTTCCACGAGGCGGTTCTATCGAAAGACGGAAAGGAGGATAAAGAGAGAAAAGTGATGCCTCGCCATGGAATAGCGATGAAAGTCAGGGAAGTTAAGCGCCTTATGAGATTCTACGAGTTCGAGGTGTTTCGTGGGAAAAGTGTCTTCTATGCCGACGTGCCTCGTGTGCGGAGATACGCGAAAATGCGCCATTGATTTTTATCCGCGGAAAGTAGGCTTCCGTGAACGGCTACGGAAAGTCTGGATGGAGAGGGGTGGAGGAATATCGCAATAGGTAAGCAGGTGTACACGGGCGCAGAAACCAGCCAAACTTAAGAACGCAATAAAGAAACACCCGTTCCGAGTTTCTTTTTCGTTCCTTGCTGCCGATATACATCCACCCTCGACGTTTAAGTGAATAATTCACACGTGTCGTCGCGACAAAAATTACGCGCAGAAGTGTCGCGTGCTTCACGTAATATTTAATAATCGGAAGAGTCGGCAGAGACTGTATTGACTTCAAGTAAAAGTTCGTAATACAAAGTATTTTAATACAATTTACTGAATATTCTACGATGATTCCGTTGTGCAAAAGCTAGTACAAAGTATGGATAACGGGTGTGGATACTGTGCGTTGCAAAAGTGTTATCCGCGTGCGCACTCTTTATATGTATACATTTCCTATAGGTACATATTGCGACCGATAACATCTGACATACGGAATCAGACACGTATCAGCCACTTTTTTTTCATTTGTATCGTCTATTACTCGGAAGTTACGAGCCTCGCTACAAACAATACAGTTTTGCGAAATATTTTAACGGTCAACCAAAATACGCACACGTATACGCGTTCAACTGCCACTTGTCCAAACAAAAGGCTCTTTTTTTTTTTTTTTTTTAAATAGAAATATATGGCGCGCGACACACGAATCGAATTAGCCTGTACTTCTACGTAATTCATTTATTCTTTTTTTTTTTTTTTTTCATTCCTCGTGTTCTAGCCCTTTTTTGACGTTACCAAACTCTCTTATTCCGCGCGAACAGCTCGTCCTGTTGGCAACGTGATCGGAATGTTCATTGGTAATTCAGATCGGTCGTGGTATGGACGTGTTTCTGGAAAAGGGAGGATGCGTAACGGTAGAATAAAGATAGCAGATCTTCAGAAATGTCCTACGAAGGCTCACTTCAAAAGTCATTCCCTGTCAGACGTGTCAGACGTGTCAGTGAAACGGGTCAGATATAGGTCAGCCGACTGACTAGATTGAACTGAATAAAATATCTCTTTTTTTTTCTGGACTCTTGCGTGCGCAAAATTGTTTTTTGCTGTCACACAGCGATGCAAAGTGCCACTTACCCGTTAGTAAAGCAAAAAGTATAAAATTTATCTCTGCTAATTAATAACGGTGCATACAAACTTTGTTTTCTTTCCAATGATAATTCAAACATCGCTCTTCTTGTCCTGTATTTTTCCGTGTGTTCCGCCGATTCGTGTTTTTCACAATCTAATATTTCTCTCACACACGCTATATACGCGCGCACAGTGAACTGTGGTTTTCGATATAAAAGTCCGTTGAAAATCGTAAAATAAGCATGACAAAACGCGACGATCAAAAATATTCGCGTGCGTAGCGCTATCCGTTGTAAAACACCGCGCGGTTAACGTAGAGAAAAACGGCATCAAATATTTGCGCGAGATCAAATCGTGCTTTTATAAAAGCTCGGAAACAGACAGAACGTCTGGTACTTTATATTAAAAAGTCTGTCACGTCATCCACGCGCGCGTTCTTACGCTATCTTGGCATTTTTCCCCTGGGCTTGCGTACGTGAGAAATATAGGATTGCTGTATTCGATTTCTAAGAATGTTCTTACAAATCTAGATAATTCACTTTTTTTCACACCAAGAGAGAGAGAGAGAGAGAG
>QVOB01028449.1:0-19879 GCA_014839585.1 Pseudomyrmex concolor | reverse complement strand
AAAAAAAAACAATAAATAATATTATACCAGTCAAAGCTGATTAAAAAGTAATTTTTATACTTTTTTTAATTCGAGAGTTTTCTCTTGACTGAAAATCAATAGCTTTGACTGGTATATTATTATTTATTGTTTTTTTTGTTATCAATATTGGTTGGCTGCATTGGTTGAAGAAAAGATAAAGATAGCGAATAATAGTAGGTAGAGCATCTAGCGCTCGTAATGCTGATTTTAACTACGCTTCTATGATTTTTATTACCGTCGCGGCGTTGCGGCTCGTGTAAATCGTTCTGCGGTTGAAAAAGGAAAAAAGACAAAAGGTGTATTGGTGCCTGAACGAGCTCGCGATATACAATCCTACGGTGCGATTTCATCTCGAAGAACATAAATTTTGGAATATGTGGGACATTCGAGATAATAATATTGCCTCTTTCAAAGGAATATTTTTAGTTAATTGTATAAATATATTTTCAACACACAAAACATAGTCTTTTTGACAAATGCATTATTTCCTTAGAATACGCTTATATGATAATAGATCTCTCTTTTTGTAAAAAAAAACTAGATTTATAAAATGCCGCAAGTTATGTTGTTATCCTTTTATAAGTAGGCAAATTAGTTCACAGGGAACACCGTATGTTTCAAACGGCATTCTCGCAGTTCAACATTGCATCTAATAATCGCATAATTGAATTGTACAGTGAGAAATCATGTAGAAACGATGTCAAGGAAATCCATGAAAGACCGTCTTATTATATTTGCGCATTAAGGTTTGCTTGAGTGCATATGTACTTGCGTGCAATTTAAACGTTGTCGACATTAAAAAAATCCACACATACTATAGTTTTGAAATAATTGACTATTAATGCGCACAATATATTTGCAAACTAGTTATTTTGCTAATAGCGCAACAGTAACAAGATTTACATGCGGCGAAAATAAAATAAATGCCGTCAAAAAATCTCTCTGCAAAGAGAATGTCGAGTTGTTGCAGAGAATGTACTGCGCAAACACAATAACGCTCGAACAGCATGCATTGCGTGCGCTTTCTCTCTCTGTTGGCGACCATTTGCCCGAGCATAAATATTTATAACGCTGAGAAACTTTGCCATTCCGTGTGTCAACGTCGAAACCTGTCGTGCGTGACCCTTCGTAAACAGTTTCGTCTCTGTCGGAGTTCTTTTTTGCATTTTTAATGATCCATCATGCGTGCTCTCGGCACTGAATCTTGTTTTTCTCTTTTTTTTCTTTTTGTTCCATCGTTTTCCGACCTTTTGCTCGCGTCATGTCGACATTCACGAATAACGGGAATAATTTAGTGGCGAAAGCAATATTTCGCAATACAGCAGCAACAGTCGATGGTCGAGTGAACGGCCGTTGGCATTGCCGACTTAGCGATTTCCAGCATCCGAGAAATCTCGAGCGGCGATCTCTGGTCAATTCGAGCGACGCGTTTTCTCGAGGGATAACTGTTTTTGCTTAAAAGTAACTGTTCAAGATAAATTACGACTCGTTACAGGAAAGTGGTTACGTGCAAGAGATCTGCAATTAAAGCAACTGTGCGCTAAATGCGCCGTCTCGTCATGAGCGCGCTAACGTTCGCTTTTGTGCTATTTGCTCTCCCGCAAATTTTTGTGCTGCGTACATACGTAGGTATCTGATAATTTATATTCGAGTCAACTTGATTAATCTGATGTTCTACTGAAAATAAAACAACAAACTATAGATGCGGAAACACGCGCGTGCAAATTCTACTCATCTTAGTTCTGACTGTTTATACCGGAAGCAGTGACTCACTCGCGTAACGAGTGAAAACGCAATAAAGATGCGATTGTCTGCGTTCAGTGACGCTACATGTTTTTTTACATTATGCTAATTTCGGAGCACCGTGTGTGACCGCCTTTTAGAAAGTGTATTACCGAGATGGAAAGTGGTATGTAACAATCAATGTCGCACACGCTAAAAAGAAATATATGAAGAAGAAAAAAAAACCATTGAGTAAAGATGAAAAATAGACATATATTGAATGTTTTTTAAATACAAACAGTTTAGACAATTTTATTGATAGAGAGAAAGAGAGAGAGAGAGAGAGAGAGAGAGAGAGAGAGAGAGAGAGAGAATATTTAAAGGTAACTATAAAACTGAGTTTAGGTGTACATTTGATGAAACACAATTTTATATATGATTATGTATATATCAAAACAAAAATTTTTATAACTTTACTGTACGATACGATATTATCAGATACGATATTATCAGATATATTTTATATTTATTGTATGTACTACGTGTAATAATTATTCGCTGACTCTATTATACGTATTTCGAAAACAGGTCAAAATATTTTATGTTATATGTAATTGTCTGTCAACGCAAAAGATTTGCGATTATTTTAAAAAGATATAGGTATTCTGTTTAAATTTACATCTTTTGCTAATCAATTTAGCAAACTATTTGGACTGCTGGTCCAAAGCCAGTATTTGATTCTCGTTACACGATTTGTCAATTATTTCACGGTATTATGCGTATATCTCTCATATCCGGAAATTTAGTACGTAACGCATCTGATGTCAATCTACAATCCACATAATGGCGTTTAAAGCTTCTGAATACGAATGAAAGCCTTCGATATCCTCATAATATGTAACAATCGATTATGGTACATAGATATAATAAAGATACTAATTAACAGATATTTGAAACTTACTTTTTTTTATCACTATTCTTTTTCCGCCTTCTCACTAAGAATAATTGTTTAATTCTTTGTCATCAGCGTGAATCGCCTTTTATTAACTGAGACGTGTGATTAGATTTCGCGAATAAGAGAGAAAGAAAAGGAAGAGCCTCTTACCGCAGATTTTCGCGGTTTTTGCGCTTTCGACGCCGTTTTTCGATCCGGCACGCGTTTGAGATCCCTCTTGTACAGCTCTTGGCAAAGTTTCGAGTTGTGTGCCGCTTTCTTCGAGTACGTTTGTCGATGTTATCTATGCGGAAAGACCGCTGGAAGAAGAGCAGCGGCACTTTAAGACGCTCGCATACTCGACGACTCTCGATGGAGGACAGAGTGAATATTAATACACGCCTCGGTCGCAATAGATCTTATCGGCTCGTCTCGTCTTTCAGCTTCTTCCATTGCCGCCGCCTATTAGAGTCGGTTGCTCATTTGTGCATCTCGAGAGTCTTTTTCTTCTTTTACTTCTTTCTTTTTCTTCTCCTCTATTTTGCCGTTTGCGTTGGCCTCATTCGCAGCCCAACTGCGAAGGAAGTACACTTGGCTCAATTTGCTTACTCTGTCTTGCCCTCTACTTCATCGCATCTTCTTTTCCAGGATCTTTGTGGTCTTCAACGATTCATTGCGTAGCGCAACACAGCGAGATGAGCAATTGTAGATCCGATTTTTCTTCTGTTCTCTAGGGATAAAATAATCTGATGTTGCTGACAAAGTAAAACATCGTAATTTACACATAAATAAATATATAAATATATATATATATTTATTTTATATATATAATATTTTATATATAAGTAACTTCAGAAAAACGCATAGAACGTTATGTTAAGTGTTATTTATGCTTATATTCTCTTTATAGATTTTTCTAATAGATTAAAAGATGTTTGAAACAAGTATACAGATATACACATACATACATACATACATACACACACATATTAGATACACCCACAGATATTGCGAAAGCGAGCGAGAGAGTGAAAGAGATTTTACATAGTAAGGATTAATGAAGCAGCCTTAAAAAAAGCGGTTTGCAAAAGAGTGCCCTGAAAAAAAAGACAAGTGCACGTTGACGGGGATGAAATCTTCATCGAAAGACCGACGGAGGCGTCGTCTGTCGGCAGGCGATGGTGGCGGTTCTTTTCACGGAACGGGTAGGCATTCTCGTCGTCAAATCGGAGTGCAATTAATCATCCTCGCGGAAACGCGGATGGTGTTGGTCGAAGTTTTTCGATATCCTGAAAGCTTCTTCCTCCGAGTTGAATTTCCAGGAAAAAGTTTTTGCACGAGGTTGCCCTGCCTTTCCTTTGCTCTCCGCAGAGCTTCCACGGCGGCTTTTCACGACGATGAGTTGTTCGCGAATTTCTTCTTCTGGCCAAGCGATCGAGTAAAAAGTCGCTCTTAATAAAGATGATAATTATGAAAGAATGTTCTGATAAAATATTTATGGCAATATCTCGCAAAAAAATAACAGAAACCGAATATCTACTTGGATATTTGGGATCAACTTTGCACGTATATTTATTCAGTAAATTTTAGTCATTAAAATTAGCGCTGAAACTATTCACAATAAATATCATAATTTTAAAAACAGAACGTTAATATTTATTAGTAACTGCAAGAAACAAAATGATTACGTTTGCAAATAACGATTATCTAACAACTGTGTAATAAACTGCAATATCGCTGAGAGACAAAGAAACAAAGATTTTTATAATTATTTGTTCAAAGCAAGTGATGCAACGTAGCATCTTTGGAACTTGGTCTGTTTGTAGTTTATACATTGCGCTCCGATAACTTTGAGTAAGACGATTCAGATCATTGATAACTTGTAACATAACCGTCCTTTCGGCTACCGATAGCGGCGCAAACCTTGTTTATCTGAGATTATATTTCTCAAACAAAAATTCAGAGATCAGCGAACTTATTGAATTACAAAATTATTTGTGCGACAAAACCAGCAGAGTAAGCGTCATTGAAGCACTTCGTGGTATAACTCGTTAAACAAACAATCTTCTAACATCAAATAAATTGAGCTCGTTTTATTCGCATTATAACGAGCCGTTAAAACTTCCTGTTACGTCGTAAATTAAGTAATAAAAGCGACACGACAATAGGATTAACAATAAATTATAAATGTATATTCCGGTAATTTCTAGCCTTGAACGCAGTTTTGTTTTTAAAGTTACATATCCGATAATGGATATCTTGTTTGTTCACGCGACTATTCATCGACTCTTTTGCATGTTATTGAAGACTCAATTATTTCAGTTTATCTCTGAATAAATTGATTTCTTTCCCTTTGATTTCAGGTAAACTTCACCAAAATGAAATAATCCGTGCGCTTGATAAAAACATATCCAACTCTAAAACTGCCCCCAGCTGTACCAGCTTTGCGACATCTCGACAAGACGGTAGAGTGAGTACGCGATTTTCTGTCCGTAATATACGCAAAAAAAAGTCCGTATATATTTTCGCAGGAAGCGCGGGCCGTGCAGTCTGAACTCTTAAAATGGTTTCCGGCCGTTTAAAGTTTAAACACTTCGTAAGTCCTTTTCGCTCCTCTGTCCCCGCTTCATAATTCATGGGACGTTTCAAAACTCGCAACGTACGACGTAAAGCTAGCTGTGTTCCGCCGATAGTTTTTGTCACGGAATGTTCTGTCTCTTTCACTTTTCTCACTATCGTAAAGCGAGTTCCGGCGGCTCGCGTCCGTGAAACACTACTTTCCTAAATCTCTTTAGACGTTTACCGAAATTTTCCACGTGGTTTTATGTCCTCTTGGTAACGTTTTAAATGTTTGTTAGAGTGATTGTAAATTTCTTTTCAGTGACAAATATGACAAATTATTATATTGTACTTTTTAGTATAAAGTATACTTTTTTTAGTATAAAGCATACTAATAGCATATGTATGTACATGTAGCAACTTTTTCACAATAAAACTATACATATATTAATAAATATACATATATAATAAGGATAATCTGAGATAAAATATTAAAAAGAGATAGCAAAAAAGTCATATTTGAAACGTCACATAAAATAGAAAAGTCAACGTACGTCAAAATCGGTTTACTTCTTCATAAGAAATATCTCTTCTCGCTATTTGTCCAAGAGGACACAATGGCTTTTCTTGCTAAGCTTCTCGCTGTGCCAGCGACTCGATTAGCGTAGCGACTAACTGAAACGAAATACTTTAAGTCATCCCAGTACCTGGTACCGACCGATTGCGATAAATTACTGATTCTTTTTTGCGAGGAATTTGCGCTGCAAGTATACTCCGTGACTCATTGAGACGAGCACTGGCAATAAATTAGCAAGTTTTTGCAAAAGCTGCTCTCGAAACAATGAGTCACGCTAAGCATGCCTGATATTTGTTATACAATGACAATTGTTATAATTGACAATTAAACAAAATTTTCGTGCAATGCAAAACTATTTTTCCATTTGCTTGGGTTTTCGTGTATTTTATGGCAGCTCATTTTCATAGACTATAAAATTACTTTTGATTCAATAATGCGGCGTTTTAATGCAAAGCAAGTATGAATAAATCTCAGTTTCTGAATAATAGTTTTACCGTAAAAAGAAAAAGAAAAAAATAGCATAGCCATTGTAAGTATTATTTGCACGGATTATGCAATTTCTGCTTGAATCATGCATAAAAAGTGGAATGATTATGTATGCGTAGATATTAAATATTATTTAAAAACAGTTTTACTCGCTATATATTAATGCAAAAAAATCAATATTATACAAAGATTTAGTTTTTATTAAATAAAAAGTGAGTGCTTCTAATGATCTAATGGTTTTTGTCGAAGATGAGAAATATCTTGTAAAAAATATTAGAACAAATGACAATTAGAAAATACTTCAAAATAAATTTCTTGTGTTTGTGTTCAAATGAGATAACATAGCACTGCTTGATCCTGAGAGACATTATAGAGCAGTATTTTGTATCCGTTCTCGTAAAACTTTTAATCCGGCATAATTCAGTACGAGCCGAATTCGTCGTACGATTTCAGAGACGGGGGTGGGAAAAGCGGAGTCTCCACTCGGTAGAAAATCATTAATCACCGGTCGCGTCGTTTGAAAGTTCGTGCAACTGTGCGAGCAGGTGCGCTACCGCCGCAGGTGCGCGGTGTGCGCGACGCACCGGATTTCTTCCCGTCCGGGACAGCAGCGAGTGCATTAATCGTATCCGCCCGTCACTCTGCTCTCATAATCTACTAGAAACCGGCGTGTCGCCAGTATGAGCTTTCCCGACGAGGAAACAAGTTTAAAGCTCGATTAATAGCGGATTACGGGCAGGTACTCAATTTCCGGTCGAGTGTCCGCGTGCTGCTTCCGAAAAGTTTCGGATATACGAGCCGAGTATTAATGAACTCGAATGACATTAATGTACTTTTTTTTTTAACTAAATCTCTCATCTTTCTATCATATATAGTATATTTCGATCTTTCTTTTTTTTGTATTTACTTATGTAGTAATCAACATCAAATTTTCATAATATGTGTATTATTATTAAAATAAAAGACGAGAAATACATTTATATTTTAAAAATAACTATTTTAATTTACAATAAAAGTTGCAAAACCCACAAATACAATACTGCTATATATATTATATAAATAAGATATAAGTATTATATATAAAATGCTTTTGCAAAATAGATTTTAACTTGGAAAAAATAGAATTGCGATATCATTCAATCGACTGTCCATTCGTTCGCAATCGATTGTTTTGTGCCAAAACGTACATGCGATTAAACAATCTGATTGACAGCGAACAGAAATTGTTTGACGAACGGTCGATTTTACATATGAATCGACATGCTGTATTCGACGCATTCCGTGCGTATCGACTGTCATTAATATTCGACAGACATTGTATATACGATTAAGTGATTTGTTCTTTAACGCAATGAGAGACTATACATTTTCTTTATTATAACGCTTTTATCTTTAACTAATTTTATTTATATCGTGTTTTTATTCAGATTTTCTTTTCTCGTCTCGTATGACGTACGCATTGTTTGTTTTCATTAAAATTTGAAATTGTATTCAAGTAAATAAAATAAGTGCGAAATCACAGTGCAGAAATTTGATGGATATGTATAACGCTCATAGTTGAGCGATTAAATCTTAGCTTTGTCAAACATCTCATCGGGAATGAAACGTCTATCGTCACTCGTGTCACGATTGTTACACACGTTGATGCAGAAATTATCGTCCAGTTACCGCACGTATTACTCAGATAATTCCTGACCTGATAATGTGACCTTCGTGCATTCAGAACGCGCCGTTCTTGTACAACTGTGAATTGCATGTGCGGTTAGCTGAGGCGCGAGCGTGATTATCAATGCGCGTCGATACGTGAGGTTCTCCGTGCACGTCTGTCGTTAATCGTGTCACGGTCGTATATATCCAATGACCAAAAGTTTTCAGCTCGTTTGGTTAAGAGCTAACTAATACGAATTGTGTTTTGACAGATAAATTTGGTCAGAAATAGAATAATAATGTCTCACCTATAGTTATGTTCTTCTTTAATTAACATTGTATGTCTTTTATTAAATATCTTTTTAAGTTTTAATTTGAACATTTAAAAAAATATATAAGCTTTAATATGTTATTAGAATATTAGTTTATTTAAAAATTTAGTTAAATCATTTTTGTAATTTTATTTTGACATGTTTTGTTAAGTTTTACTTTTTCTGAGCAAGCTCTGCTGTCGATTGTCACGCCTCGAATGTTTCGCATGATGATGATTTGAAAACGCATCAACTGTCAATATCGTTTAGATTTTACGTTACAACGTGTCTCGACGCGCGTGTTACGACGGTATAATAGTGTCAACTGCGTTCTCGCATAGTCAACGTGAGTTGGCGCGATCATGAAGTAATGAAGTACCATGTTACGCCGCTAGACTGAACTTGGTCTTGTCACGATGTTACCTCGTTTCTAATAAACGCTATTTATCAAAGCGTCACAGGTAACTTCGATAACTGTCTCAATACAAAGCCCGATATTGCCGCGACAATGTCTCTTGAACTCTCATCAGAGAACTATCATCACTCGACACAAGCTTATTCGGAGTACACAACAGCCACCTTGCTTTATAGATACTAATACAACATAGTTTTTCTTATTTGATACATTATAAATATTGTATATAAAAATTACATTATTTATCTTTACTACAGCATTTATCTCTAATCCTTTCTCTTTGTGAGATTAAATTCATGCATAACTTTTTACACTTTTTATATTTGAAATTTTTAATGAAAAAGTTTTATTATGGACGATGTTTGTACGTCTATAAATTTTCTTTGTCACATAAAAAGACTGAAATATATAGCATACTTCGTCCGAGCATATTGTAAATCCACAGATCGCGGTATTAAGATATACTCTATTGTGCTTCTCTCTCTCTCTTGAATTATATAGCGTGTGTCGGTCCGTGGGCACAACCTTGATTCTCAGTCTCGCATTGTTCGTAGTTGAGTCACGTAATAATATAACGGATCGCTCAGTCTTGAAAAATGCAGCGCGCATTTGGCGGTGCCTTTTACGAAAGAATTTGCGGATATATAGCGAGTGCATCAGTATCAAATATACAAGGTGCTCCGCCGCGGTTGCCGTATAACGAGAGACAAGGGGTGGCGGAGAAAAGGAGAGCGCGTATTCTTTATAAAATTCTGTCGGAGGCATTTGTAACCACGCGATTCCCGCGTCTCGAGATTTCCACCTTGAGACGCCCGAGCTCTTCAGCAAATATCAAGAGGAAAATTGCTCACAAAGACTTTTACTTTGGCGTGGCTTAGATCGTAATAAACTGTGAACGCTGACTTGCGCGTTGTTAGAAAAATGTGTAGTAGTAACACATTGTCTCGAGTACCATTTGTTTACATAGTTTTGATATGATAACAGGTTAGGTTAGGTTAATTAATTTAATAACAATTAGAAGCATGTTTAAATGCTTACTTATTAAGTAGAGTAACAAGTGTAGAGTGATACTTTATAGATTGAACTTTGAAATAAAAATCGAGACACACATGTTAAAAGTGATCAAAACCAGTAACTGTTAAACGCAATACCATGTGAAAATTTTGTCAATCGAATTTTGCAGTTGCCTCATTACACTTTAATTCCGAGTCGGATAAAGAGTTACGAATAGCGAATTTAAATTACGAGAAAGGTAGTTAGTAGGTACTACAGTTACTGCGTACGTAGCAGGGTCATCGATCACCACGTCCAGGGCGTGCGCGCGCTGCGTTCTTTATTCGCAGAATAAATGAGATTCATTATGACTTCACGTGTGCGTCAAGTTCATAAAAAAGGGTACTGGCAATTTATTTATTAATGTCGCAGGAGAAGTCAGTTGTACTTTCGCGGACATAAAATACGATTTTTATCCGACTCTCATTTTTGATGTCACCGTTTGTCTTGTAATGAACTTCTTCGTTCTTTGAGATCTACGCTGGCCTGCAAAGTTTTAGATTGCATCATTTTTTCACGTTATCGAATTTTCTTACGCATTTTTATAAAAAAAAAAAAGAATTGGATATTAAATAATGATTATGCGACAAATTATTATTACGGTAAGAAGTAAATTGTGCCTTTTACTAACTTACTTTGATCAAAATCAAAGTGAATTGTATATTTCTTGTGTATTTGTCAGTACGATAATACAATCAAAAAATTGCAATTTAAAGTTTAAATTAATGAAATTTTTTATACCGGAGTTTGAATTTTCTCAGATATTGATGTAGATAAAATTAGGTATTTTATTGATAAACTCAAACTGAACTGAAGTTCCTCTCTTTCTCTCCGCTTAATAAAGTATGTTAAATCGACGAAAATATGTAGTAAAACTTTTTCTCTTATTTTATTTTATTTTTTTCTTAGTTATTTTAGTTACATATAAAGCAGATGAGGATGGCACGATGAAACTCTCGCACATTCTTACTTTACATTATCGGCACGTCGGTCGTTAAGTATACCCAGGATAAAATTTAATCAATTACGTGAAAGTAAAGTGAGAAGAAACATTAAAACACGGATGGTAATTTCATTTATATAGCGTCCCTTTAATTTAACGAACATTCCTCGAGACAATTAGGAACTTTCATTCTAAAACTTAGTCTTGACGCATGATGAATTAATCGGATTTTACTCATTACCACGTTCTTACGGAGTAATCACCGGTTTTCAAAGTTTTTAATTATTGTTACGAAGAGGGAGGTAATGGCGCAGCTATCTTGCAGGATAAGTTATTTTGCGAGAATGATATGTTTATGGTATGCAAAGTGTGTGTGTATGTGTGTGTGTATAATATATGTACACTATCGGTGCGTACGTATGTGCTTTTGAAAAAAAGCAAATGAGAGTATAACGCGCAGAACATGAATTCTCGTTGAATCAAGCACTTCACTTATGCTGCGCAGGTTTCGTCCTTGTATATCAGAATAACGTGTGTGAGAACAAGGCATCCGTGATATTTGTATTAATATTATTCAGGCGCACGATTCATTGTCTTACCGAACAACGTATAATATACAAGAAAAGTTCGTGCTCTGCAGAAACACGCAAACAATGCATTAAAATTTTTCGCTTTGAAAAAATTGAATCAAGACCAGGTTCTCTCGATAATAATTTTCCGATAGCGGGTAGCAAATACACCTGATTGCACTGCAATTATCGCACATGAAAATCGTTTCATTAATCTCACTTAAATATCGTTTATTATATACCGGAACAAGCACGCTTTCTTCTCGCTTTTATTTTGTTCAATTATTGTCACGAAAAGCACATTTTGCTTTCGCATTTCACGAATCCTCGGGGCGCGCAGACCGCTGCTGCGCTAAATCGCGACAGATATTTCGGAAGAGATTAAACGACTTTCCCATTATCCGTACGTTTATTCTTTCATGAGAAAATACATAGAAATCTTGAAGAGACGGAAACTCGAGAGAAAGTGAAGCAGACTGCCGTTTCAAAACTACTCAGTAAATTTTCTTCTTCTTCTCAGCGATCGTGCTCGATAGAAGCGCCATTTTTTTATATTCTTTTGTGAATAGTCCAAAATTTGTCATTGAAAATCGAGCATCGGATTCTCTTTGCGCGGATAAAGAACACAATGAACAGGGAGATGAGAGAAGAAGAATGAAGAAGGAAATCATTTTATGTCGCCAAAAGAAATAAGAATTGCTCAGTTAAAGAAACAGAATTGAAATGCGGCGCAAACGCGACTCGCACTCGACGGAAATGCCACGGAATCTTCGAAAGGGTTGAAATATCGATATATCCGATGCAGACCGCGGATATATTTACTCGGTATCCGAGTTATCGATGTGTGCATTTTTTTACGATCGATCCGGTCCCCTGAATTTTTTATAGTTTCGGCATTTACATATCTCGCGAGCACTAGGCCGGATAGGGCTGAAATAACTCTCGCTCGTGAGAGTTTCTAAATTTCACGTTCTGCAAGCTATCGCGATCGCAAATACAAAAGTACGGAATCTATAATTACTTCTTTAAACGCGTTTTGTTTCCGTTGATGGTCTTTTAGTCTCGTGGAATTATTTGTATCATGAAGTCCGTATTATTAGCGCAAGTTTGACTTTTAAATCTGTAGTTGTGTGTAAACTTATTTCTTTTCTTATTTTTTAAATGAATTAATTAATTACAAGTAATGCCAATTCTTAGTTTGCAGTTTGAGCAGTATTATTTTTATTAGATGCTGTTTACACGTCGCTAACTTTTTATAACATTATATTTCTAAATCTTTACTTACACGTAACTCTTTTTTTTTTTTTAAATTTAACAAAACTTACGGTATCTCAAAGACGCGCGATTACATTCCGCTTTTTCGCGACAGGCGGTAACGGATTTCCATGTTTAGCGAGGAAAGGGAGATCGCCGTAAACTCGGGGCGCATCTTCTTTTGTACTTTGACAGAAGAAGAAGTTTTCCCGAAGGCGAGAGAACGGGCTATTTTTCTGTGAAAATTGTACTCTCTAACCTTGTACATGCATATTTCATTCGGAACAGCATAAGCCGCAGGCCAAGGGAGACATTTCTTCGCTTCTTCTCGCTAAGTTTCTTGAACTTGCTCGAACTTAGTGCGACTTAACCCTTCGCGGACGCATCTTTTTCACAAGCTTTTCTTTACGCAGTTGAGAGCTATGATAGCTTCTGAACTTGTTTATGCGGAATATTTCGTGAATGTCTCATTATCTATATAATAACGATAATGTATATAACGTTTTCCCGGATTTATCATAGAATTGTTAATTCTATTACTGAGCAAAATGGTTTTATTTTTTTAACGATTACACATTAATTTTATTATTTTAAATATGTTTGAAATATAAGTAGGTAGACTTCTCTTAAAACAAGAAATTTTCTATTAATGTTTTATAGTTCAGTCGTAGTTTAACATTGTAAAACTCACATTTATTTTCGAACTTTCTGAATACTGCGTTCCAGGTTTAATGGCTACTACTCCACATAGCGCTCATGCGCTTTAACCATTTTATATCTCTTTTAAAATCCATTTATTTATTAGCTCACTTACGTAGCTTTAACTTCTGGTCTCATGCATATATTCTGTGTGAGCTCGCACCGTGATGTACCGTTGGGTGTCGCGCGCATGATTCATACCAGTCGCTGAAGTTCTGCCGCCGGTCGTAAGTGTGCTTGCTTTTACGTAGAAGCTCCATTGGGGATCCACCTCCATGTTGGTCGGCAAGAGAATTTGCGAGGAATTGCCAGAATTCATTATCTCCGTGATTGCGTTCCTCCGCAACCGATCTCTTGCGAGTTTACATGAAAGTCGCACGTCAAAAATATGGAAATGGCCAATCAAAATTTGTACGTGTCAGAACTGCATTTGATACTCGTTTACTCGTGCGACTTTTTTTCCGAGAATGAAGTTTCTGGTCACGGGTGTCCCGTTTTTTTACGATGGCGCGTTTAGAAAGCCGCGTTATTGCACGCGGTAGATTTAAAAGAGAGAGAGAGAGAGAGAGAGAGAGAGAGAGAGAGAGAGAAAACTGCAGTCTGGATGCGCGTGCTTGCAGTCCATCAAAGTACATAGAGCGTGCGTTGAATCGGTTTTTCTTCAACGAGTGGTTTTGCTGTGTTTTATATTTCGTCATATCACTCTAATTAAAGCTGAGCATTAGTTTAGTTGGAAATTAAAACAACTTTATCGTAATGCCGTTAAAAAAAAATCATTTATAATATGGAAATAATATTAAAGAGGAAGATATTTTGTACGTATGTAGAAATAAAGCAAACATCTAATTGCGTGCCTGTGTATAGCAGCAGTTTTGACTTTCAAATACTATGTCGCGTAACACATTGTCAGTTTCATGTGTGTATGTGTGTGGCTTTGTCTTTTATTCTAAAATTATTCCATAATATAATGTCGCATTTAATTGTCTCGTTTATAGTCGTTCGTCTTTCTGCTGACCTTAAAACTGATATTATCGAACAAATGATTAGCTCGTCATAGTTAGACATATGACTGTTCCATTACAGTTCGTACGCCACTCGACCAAGTTGGTTTTAGCGGTATATTTGTCAGTTACTCATTTGACCGACATATCATTTGTAAGACATATTGAAAGAATATCTAAGCGCCGATCGCAACGCTCGTGAGCGTTATCTATCTGTGTTTAACTTTCGATGAAAAGCAAGGATGAAATGATTCCATGAGCATTGCGAACGACAAGTGGAACTCAACCATAGTTATATGTACGCGTGGATAAAACAAAAAAAAACAAATGTTGGTCTTGCGTTTAATTATCTACGTGATATTAAGAGATATTATTAATAGTTATTATATATTTATATTTTCTTTATATTTGCAATAATTTATTGCTTAATATTGCATCATTTTTATGGCTATATATTTTGATTTGCACAAACAAAAAGATTCATTATATGTTCACTGTATGTTCCAGAATATTATATATGACGCAAACACTATTTTGAAATGTTTCATGTATCATTGTTCTCACATTCACCATTCAATTCAATGGCAGTATTATGTTTACGTAAAAAATATCAATTAACGAACGTTACATAAAGCTCGATGAAATTCCTAGAACTTTCGGCGAGAATATTGCCTGGGAACTTTTTGTAATCGCGCGGGTACTCGATGAAAATTAATAAAAAACAACGGCATTCCCCACACTGGTGGTAGAAAGAAAAATGTGTACTTTAAAAGCCTTTTTTTTTGCGTTTGAGCTGCGTCGCAAAAGGATAATCGCATCGATCGGGAAGAAGTGCGAGCGCAGTTACAGAAATTTCAGCACGCGAAGGTTGATCGACCTGCGGTTCCGCCTTACGTGACGCGTTTCGCCGCGAGCGCGACCTCAAAAAAAGAGGAGTGAAAAAAAATACGCGTAACATTTTCTTTCCGTTCAGAGACAAAAGCTCCGCTTCCTTTCCAGTCTCCGATGAATTGCCTGAGGCTTTCTGCAAACCGCACAAGAGAAGCTACCCGTCTTTTTCAAAATGTTGTAAAAGCTTTTTTAAACAAAATTCCGAAGAAAATAAAATTGCTAATGATGTGTTGACAATTGAACAATTCGTTATATATATTCAAACGTAAAAATTCATCTTTATAATCTATAAATTTTGTATAATTTTATCGATGAAAATTGATTGAAAATTCTGTATCATATGTGTTAAAGTGTATCACGCACCTATGTAATATTACACGCATAATTGTAACGTGTGACATACGTACAGACATAAATTAAAGTATAACGTGGTAATATAACAACGTAAATTGAACTCGTGTATAAATGTAGAAAGATATGGAATTTAAATCGGAATAATCTCGTCGAACGCAATTATGTCGACATAATTGTGCCGCATAACGGCATAATTATGCTGCACATTGGCGTGCATAATTGAATTCTGATTTCCGTTCGCTGTACATTTTGTAACGAATGAATATATATCTCGCCGGTAATCTATTTTGGAAAATGCTCTGCAATTAGAATTGGTGACAAAAGTAAATCACGTAGTGAGGCGGAGATCCAAAACGGTTCGCGCCGCACAACAAAACTCGCGTTTCGACCGCGACTTTTCCGATGTATAGAGAGAGACAGCGTGGCGTATCTTTTTATTTTTGCCGTTCCTGGAGTACATCGTTACGGCGACGATGGGCGCGAGCAGTCATAAAAACCTTTTAATTTACTTGCAGCGGGTGACGACGAAAAAACTGTTGGTGAGGTTTAATCAACGTAAATACCATCGTCGGACGAGGACGAGAGGGAAGTAGTTTCTCGTTCGACGCTGAAAAAAAAGAATCGACACGGCTTTCTCTCTTTCGTGGGTCACGCTCGTGGAAAATCGAAGGAGCGGCACTGTATACAATTTTTATTGTTTCAGAGAAATTAATGCTTTCTCTCTCTCTCTTTCTCTCCCTCTCTCTCTCAATTTTTACGCCGTTCGCTTTTTACGCGTCGCGGTCGTTTTAATTAGTGTTGCTATAACGGTCGTTATTATCGTGCGGACGGCTCTTTTTCGTGCGACACCGTTGTCAAAAAGTAACTAAGATTTAATTGTGCATGCGTTAAAAAAACAAACGACACAACGAAAGTTTAACGCACACTTTACAAGCTCTCTTTTAATTCTTTACATTCTTCTTTGTTCTCGCGCAGCAAAAGTTACGTAAAAACATAGTTTTACTTTGTGTTTGAGAGGTCCAAGCATAATTCTTTGTACGCTTATCCGACGTGTATATCTCGCGTTAAGCTATGGTCGTTTATGATACCAGTACATGTATATCGTAGACGGACATTATGGCGCGAGTATCATCTACAATATACAAGTCACTCAAAAATTAAATTTTCAAAATAAAAATTCGTATTTTTGAACTGAACATGCCAAACATTAACAAGAGTCGATGTTAAATAAAAATATGTTGAATGAAGTTTCGTTTGATGGCCGTTTCCATAATTTTCTTATATGAAACAAACTTGTTCTCATACTTTTTTTCTTTTTTTTTCAAAAAAATACAGATGATGTATTAGAAATTTTTTTAAGTTTGGTTTATATAACTTTATAGCGCGCACCTTACTTATTAATGCGTTATTACTAATTATTATATACAGAATGCAGTAAATTATGCCGTATGAACTTTTTTGTGAACTACCGCGTGTTGACTCAAGTCAACTTAATGATTATATAGAGTAAGCGACTTCCGGAAGTAGGGGAGAAGCAATGACCTTAGCAATCGAGCTCGCTTCCTCGATTACCATCAACGAGATTAGCCTCGGAAACTTGAACGATTCTCTCGATTCTTCGAAGAGAAATTCTTATCGATAGTCGCTGATAAAGATATATATTCAGAATTGAAGTTTGAGAAATTAATGACACGTTTGAATTTGCTCTCAGATATAGAGATGCGGCTAGTTAAGCGAGATATAGTACTAAGAAGAGAAGGTCGTTGGCCGCGTGCAGACGTATCAAGACGTAACGCGCGCATGCAGTTAAATTATACTTACTTATCTCTGATAAAAAAAAGAATAGTGCTGCAGAAAGAATATTTCTCAGTTTTCCGCTAATTATAATAACGCAGTCAAAATGACGCAAGAAAAAGTTAGAAATAAAGAATGCAGAGGTCTTGACGAGAAAAAGCTGGCCAACCGGTCGTGCAAAACACTAAAATATCTTAATAAGTAAATAAATTATTAGTAACACAAATACAGATAGAATAATTGTTGCGCAAAAGTAAAAACAAACTAATTTGTAGAAAATGCATTTAGCAATATCGATGCTTTTCGAGTATTTTGTAATGAAAAGCATGATATTATTGGTAATCAATGGTTAAAATTCTTAATTTTTTAGCAGAAGAACAAAAATAAAAAAGTTATCCGATTCATTAAGCGGTACTCGTTTTATTGAAGCCTTAGCGAATTAACAAAATAGTTTATCTCACAAACATCGGGGAGAGCAAATAAAAGAACGATCGGCTAATGAGAAACTCTAGGCGCTGCTGGCTTTTGCGGCGTCGCGCAGCCACACAATACCGGTGCGCGATTAGTCGGTCTTATCTCGCGCTCGTAAGTGCTTCAAACTACCGACGCGAAAATGCGGTCGGCCCGCGACGGCGTTCTCCGGGGACGTATTTTCCCGACCCACGAAGGCTTCAGAAAGGAGCGCGGAAAATGCGAACGAGAAGAGGGATGAAGAAACTACAGCAGACGAGGAAGAGAGCGAGCATAAACCGAGTAGAACCAGGATTCTTTGCAAGGAAAGTAAGACGAATAGAGTCGCGTTTTACGGATAGAAAGGATCGAAGCGAGAGAGGCAGTGAGAGATACACGAGGAAAGGGAGATTGCGTTGTGGCGCGGACGAGAGACAAGAGGCGGGAGAAAACGACGTGCATTAACGATATGATGGACGGCGGACGCGGATTCTGTCTGCAATACCTCCATCAAGAGAGAGAGAGAGAGAGAGAGAGAGAGAGAGAGAGAGAGTGTGTGTGTGTGTGTGTGTGTGTGTGTGTGTGTGTGTGTGTGTGTCTGTGTGTATACAAGGGAAAATGCGTGTATCGACGTCCACATGAGACGAGCTGCTTTTAGGAACGATCCCACTTTAAAATAAGACGACATATAAAGCGGATAAAATATGGGTGAAAACTCGAATAATTCATTCTTCAATGAAATAAAGAAACACAAAAAAATCAAGTTTTTTTTATTTAATCATGTATTTAATTTATATTATTAGAGCACATCATATAATGACGTATGGAAAAAATATAAAATGTTTTGATTTATAAAACTTTAGGATTTTGTATCATCTTTTATAATTATTCAATTGCAAGAATTATCTTTTTAAAATTATTGTCTTCTTTAGAAATGCAGTTTTACTTAAATAAAACTTGGAAAATAATTGCTTCTCATATATATTCATCGGAAACATAAGAATATTTAAAGATTAATAAATCTGAGAAAGAAGGAATAAAATGTCGCTAGTGTTTTCTTTTCTGCATGTATTCGCGGAGCCGAACGGAAGAAAAAGAGAGTCCCCTGATAACGGATACAAACAAGCGGCTTTATTACGCAACCATAACGGGTTGTAGGTTATTGTAAGGCATAACCGACGATGAGAGTACGCGGGGAAGGATACGGAGAGTATCGTGCCACTCAGCGTTATTGCGGAATTACCGTGTATGTACGTTGGAACGCAAACAGTACTTGCACTCGATCTCGAAGTGCACGACCCGGTATGATTTTGAAGCCACCGATGCGGCTTCGATAACGCCGATGATTACTATCGCTGATACTCCCGACCCATGTCTCGCTGTTACGTCATGATCGGCTCATTCCGGCGAAGAGAATACACTGCGTTTTGCCAATGTGGAGGGATTGTCGTCGTGTTTGCAGATTGCTATGCATTTCGCGCGAGGAAGATCGATAATGTACATTGTAGCAAAATTTCTTGCATGTTGACTCACCTGTAAATGGCATGATAGAACTGAGGATTATGTGTAAATCTGAACTATTATTACATATAAATGATCTTTCTTTAGTTGAAACGTAGTGTTTTTTAATTAGTTTTGCTGTAATAAAAGGGATAATATGTACTACAGCCGACCAAACGCCGGTACATATCGAAATGAATGTCTTCTCATGCGTGTGCGCTTATTCGCCGATTATATTCTTAGACCGCGACTCGGTTCCATATGCAGTAGATACTACAATAGTGCAAGAAGTAGAGAATAACGAACCGCGCTTTAGTATCTGTGACAATAATATGCCAAATGCGATACGGTAACTTTCACAATTACGGGCCATAACAGACGATCCACTTCATGATGTGGAGCTTCGTTCAACGGCATAGCATGTTTGAGAAACTTGTCTTAGCAGATTTCTATATAGTAGTTATAGCCTCGGCGGTAACGTTATATTCGTTATACTCGTCGTGCAAGATTTCTCTACAGCGAAGTAGATAAAGAACATGAATATTATTTGGAAAACTGTAAAGCCTCTAATTGTGTATGTGTGATTTATTTTAGATAATATTAAAATTTACTATATCGCGATGAAGAAAATGTCATAAGTTAAAGACAATTTTTGAGATGAATAAAGTATTGAATACAATCTCTAGAGTATTATGTATA
>QVOB01028448.1:0-22994 GCA_014839585.1 Pseudomyrmex concolor | reverse complement strand
TAATCGCGCGTTGAGATATAAAATGTGTTTGACTTTTAATATTTTTGAGAGCGATGGAAAAGATAATTCGACGTCCGAGAAATGACGTTGAATCATTTTCTAATACCTGCATCACATTCGTACATGCGATTCGGCGGCTTACCGATCGCATGTTATTATCTTACGATCGGGGATAGTCGTACAAAAGTAGCGTTCCGAGAATTTCGGCTGCGGATTACGTCGGGCGAGTTCTTAAAAAAAGAAAACGTGCCAACACAAAAGCGCACCTGTGGATCTTTCGGTAAATTACAGTAATCGGCGTCGTTCGGACCTAAAGTCGCTCGGAAGCGCGAAGACGAACGGAATCCGAATCTCTTTTTTTTGCTCGCGAGTTGTGCCGTGATTCGGTGATTTCGAAACAAAAATCAGCTTCGTATATGAGAATCGCGAATTTTTCGTCGAAATTTCAAAAACCCAATTACGTAGATTGCTTTATTTCTCAACTTGTTTTTTTTCCCCTGGCGTTTTAGATCGAACGAAGCTATTTCACATCGAACTTTTTCAGGCGGTTTAATCGCCGAGGCTTCTATCAAATCCACGATTTGATAGATGCGCCGCTAGTTGGCGGCTTATTGATCGCTCCGCGTGTCAGTGACGCGAAAAATTTCAACGGTTACATAGAGTCGGAAAATCCCCCCGAATCCCTTGCGGTGAAAAATGATCGCAAAATCTGGGAGATATCGTCCGTGTCAATCACCTTCGCGTACGGGACGCGCTCGTCTTCTTCCATAATTCGTTTGTTCGAGCATCAAGCGACTCTTTCTTATCTCACGCAACGTCTCCTCTCGCTCAGGATTTTTTTTTATCGCAATCGCTCACGGTGTTTGTGTTCTCTCGTACGAGTTCTTTGTTTTCGCGTCTTTCCGCGCGTCCTATATTCCGTAGAAGACTTTTACATAGCTTCGTTCATTTTCAGGGATACGTTTTCTCCATTCGATCCGCACCGATAATTCTTCATTCGATTAGCCGGCAATTTTCTCCCGGCGCGGCGCTCCGTTCGATTTGTAGTTTCAATTTAATCTCAACGCCGCGTTATACGCGGTTCGTGAAAAATTGCGTGAGGTTTTTTTTTTCAGCAGCGCTTCTTCAATTATTCATCCGATTCCACCCGGCGTCATTTCTCACCGACGCTTCAATCGCACAAGACCTTCCCCTCCGCAAAGTACAACATCTTCTCGTAGACGCCACTCATACGCGCACACCATGTTTGTTCGCACATACGTGTAAATATAGAGCCGCAATAATCGCCGCTTTTGCGCAGGGAAACCCGGCGCAGATAAACCGGGAACTAACTCACGTTAACTCGTGCTTCGCACGGCCGCCAAGTACAATGTGATTCATAATTAATTCGCAGACGTTTACGCGGCGGCGAAAATACATCCGCGGGATCTCATTCGTATTTTACAAACGAGATACTCTCGGCGAAGAAGAGAACGAGAGAGACGCTCCGTTGAAACTAAAAGTAGCGAAGTACATGCTGTATCACACGTGTGTTTCTCGGTGTCGCGTGTGACAAGCGGCGAACAAAATCGATATTTCGCGCGAATGTAACATCTGGAATTTTTATCGGACTTTCTCTCTTTCTCTAGAGAACACACGAGTATTTTGCACACAAATGAATGCATGTAATTGTCGTTTCAAATTGCCGCGAAAAAAAGAAGATAAACCTTCGCGATTGTTGAAAATTACAAGCCGCAATAAACGTTAGAGTCATTCAGCGAAATTCTTTATTCGATACTCCATTGAATTAATGTCTAGTTATTTCTGCAGAAATTATTCTCTCTCCTTTCTCCCTCCCTCCCTCCCTCTCTCTCATTACTCCGCGGCTACCGCGTGAACCGCGAACCGCAATATCGAAGAGCGAATTATATTTTTGCAGATAACACCCGAAGAAATGACGAAAGCTTCATATTTTTTTTTCTTTTTTTTATGTGCGCCGACATCGCTTTCTTTCTCCGCGCGACATTCGCGCGTTATTGCGCGCCGCGGATTGTTGCTGCGGAAGGGACGAAGTTTCATCGCGTTGCGCTTCGCAAAACGGTCGCTTGCGATGCAATTCGCGCGCGACAATATGCTGACGCAGAAAGAAACTCGTCTCTCTTGGCAAAATTAGATGTAAATTAAAACGTCTTGTCTATATAACAGACGCACAATATGTGGGAAAAGTTTTGTTCGCGTCAAGCAATGTGAATTTTAATAAAACACCGCGTGGAGAAAAAAAGAAGCACCGCGCGTAGAAGAAATTTCCGAATTTTAATCATTGAACACCGGAATCTGAAACTTCTGGTCTTCCGGTCATTTGCCGCTTTTACTGCGCTCGTATACGTCGACTTTTACAACCGACGGTTTCCAAACGACTCCGTTGCGCGTCAAAATTCTCGAGTTTCGGATTCGCGGCGCGACCTATTTTGCATATTTTTCTTTCGGCGATGCGCGACGCAGCGTGCGGAAGATTTCTTTGACATTCCGACGAAACGCGCGTCGCAAATCGCCGAAACAAAAATAATTACGTCTGAACTTGTAATTTGCCGATTTTCTTTCATCTTCCTTCCTCTTTTATTATTCAAGCGGTTTTTTTTTATTGCATATATCGTTGATAAAATTAAAAAAAATATATATAAACATGTTAAAATATATAAACGTTATATACGTTGAATATTAAAGAAACCGACACGGGAGAACGTAGCGTACGTCTATAAATACACTTACGTAAATTACCGTAGGAGACAACGGAGATTCGTATACATTAGTATGCATAACACGCACGCGCCGGGGGACACGAACGTCGTTTATAGAAATTTCTCTGCGCCTCGGGATCCGCAAAGCATTGTACGACACTAAGGTTACAGATCGTCTTCGATTTGAACACGGCAAGATTGTTTGAAATTGATGTAAAACCAATCTCGATCGCAAACGCGCGATCTTTATTCATTCGATCATTGGCTGAAAATTCGTTATCTTGAATTATTTACGAATTTTTTTTAAGTTAGTTATTGATTTGAAAAATTAGCGCACGTTCGATATTAGGTAGTCGACACTCGTCCCCCTCGAACGGCGACTATCTAAAATTAGATCCGCGCATGACAATAGCCGATTTTGCAGCGCGCTATCGCGCAACGCCGACTTCGAGAGGCGTGAAATCGCGCGTTCCCGGATCGGTGCGATTCGCATCGCACAAATGGAAATTCCTTTTGCCAAGGACAGGAAACGCAGGATGTGACACACACGCACACACACGGGGTGAGGAGGAGGTCAACTGATCGGGGGGCTGCTCATTCGCACATGGCCGACTGTGGAGATGAATGTTATCCGCTGTTGTGAAGCACTCTTCTCCGCAACAGACGCTGGTGCGCGCAATCGCATGTTTTTACGCTTGATCTGTTGTTTCGAACGACAAATCGATGAATTGTCAGTCATCATCATTGCGCTCCATTTCCCGAACTGATAGTTTCTACAATTTCTTGTACAATGCGACAGATGTGTATCTCGCGTTTCTCTCGATATTCCGCTTGTTATTTCGCTCGAACAAATGACGTTTTTAATAGACAGCTAAACAGTCGGATGGATTTTCGAGAGAAATTTCAGTTCTCTCGAAATTTTCTCGATTCGCGCACAAGATCGTGGGACCGATGGTTTACGTTCTCTCATCGTCGGAGAATGTATACAGACAAAATATTCAACCGCGCTTGCGGCTTGTTTCGTTGACTTCGCGATAAGTGCAACAGCGAATGAGAGACGTCGGGGAGAGAAACGTGTGACGAGAAGTAGTATATTGTGTATTGGTGGAAGGCCTGAAAGAGTCAAGACGGGACTGGCGCCAGGCGTGCTCTCAAGCACGTATACGCGCTCTTCGACCACTCCGGCTCAGGCTCCTTGAAATTAACGCCGTCCACTCGGTCGTAGTAGCGTTTAGCGCGGCAATTCTCTGCCCTTTTCCGTCGCACGTTTCACCTTTACACGATCCTTTATGATGATTCCGCCTTTTTTCGCTTTTTTTTCCTATCCGCCACTACTTCAGACGATATTTGTCTCCTCGCCCTCGTCGATCGAGCGGATCCTCGAGGGTTCCTTTTCTCGGGGAATGCGAGAAATGCGGATATTGTTTTTTTTTTTTATTAGAAGGGAAATCGAAAATGGAAGCAATCAACACGCGCGCGCGTGCGCGCGCAATTGATTTCTTCGGACGTACGGATCATAAAACTTTACGTCGCGCTTTCGTAACTGATTTTTCCGATCTACCCCCTGTAATTACACTTCGCAGTTTCTTCGCTGACTTGGTTTTACGAGTTCCCTTCGCGAAGACTCGAAGTTCACTGACGTAGCCCGAGACGTAATAAAAAAGCATCCTCTCTTGTGCGCGCGACTCGATAATATTTAAAATATTTCGATATCAGCTGACTGTCATAAAAAAAAAAACAAAAATATCTTTTTATATCTTTATGTCACGTATAATTTTATTTAAGAAGTTTAGCCGTTCGCGGAAAAAAAATTGATTATTTCGTAGAAGAATGAAATGTCGCAACTAACGTATGTTTCTATGTAAATGTTTTTTAGATGGCTATATTTTGATCGATTAAAAATGACCTCTACAATGGGATTGCAGCAGCAGGCTGCATCCCAGGACACAGTGGACTTCGCCGGTTATCTCCAATCTGCGCAGTGCCATCATGGAAATCAGACGGCGGAGGGACAGAATTGTCAGAAATCGCCGCATCGCGAGCACAACAGCAGTTTCACCAGCACTAAGGGCCTGCTCAACGGACCCGGGCAGAACAATTGTTTTCTCAACAGCGCGGTACAGGTAAGAAAATTGCTGCTCTAAAGCCCAAAAATCATCGACTCGGATTTCATCGAATACATTAGCGTGTTGTTGAATCACTCGCGTGTAACAGTTTCTCGAGTGGGGTAAGCACCTAGCGTATGCAACCCGTTTTTCGTGCACGTTTCCCGGCCGGTTCTCATGTACGTTTAGGCGCGCGAGCATATGTATTACACACGCAAATTAAGTGGAGACATCAAAGAATTTAATTACGATAAAACTTTAATATATTTAGCAATAAAATAATCATAAAAATTATCTCGAATTTGTAATAAAAATTGGAATTTATATTCAAACGTGAGGATGTTGTCTCACAAGAATAAAATATTGCGAAATATAATCTCTGGTTCTTGACGCTCGAGAGAAGAGATCGCAATTTTTTCGTTTAATATTTTCTCAACAAGTTTACGAACATCTCTTCGCACGCGATTTATGAACACGACCGATCGCCGAATCTTTAACGCTCGTCGTTCGTTACGGGTATCCTCAAGGGTGGGAGGGGGAGGGCCTGCGTAAATATTCATGACTCGCAAGTGACAGGACGCGCTCTTTTCCAGCCGAATTGTCGTACGACCGCTTTTAACTCGCTCGTGAATATTGGTACCTTACCTTACCTTACCTTACCTTCGCCGTAAACCTCTCGCGTTTTAATGGCGGAATTTCTCGCGACGTGCTACTTCCCCGGTTAAGAACGTCGACCACCGGTTTCAATGCCGGAGAGGAGGGAGAGAGGTCACGTTTGCGCTCGTATTTGCGCATTAAGAAACGGAGTCGTGTTAAGTCTAATTTATTGCTTGAACAAATTTGACAAAGCAATTATCTTCGAAGAAACTAAATGCTCGTTTCGCCGGGAACGTGGAAATGTTTACTACTGTTCATCCACGATGTGCAAATATTTAATTTTTTTTTTTTTTTTTTTTTGACTCACAATTTTGTTGCAAAAACGTAGTTTTACACCGGAAAAAAGACAACCATCAACGCCGACAGACCTGACATTCTGCAACGATGCAGCTCGCTCAACATGAGGCACGCGTACCTACGGCATCTTACGTGACACGTGATACAAGTGTTTTAAGCGTAAACCGCGCACGCGTAGCCAGGGTGTGGTAACTGCTTTGTCTCGTGTTACGAATAGAAAATAAACGGGCGTGACGCCCGTCGTCGCTTGGGTTCTACGGCGTGACCGTGGCGATAGTTTTACGATCGCGATTGGTTTATATATAGTGGCTGCTTTATTCATTTAATTTTTAACGACCTTTTGCACCCGTGTCACGCGTAAAAAGAAAAACTATCCCCCCCTCCCCGAGACAGGCATCATTAACTCATCGCCAAACAAATGATACATCGATCCGCACAAGTAATGGGTACAAGCAGTTTCTCCGCCGTTTGTGGAATATTAGATAATTGAGTTTGTCGAAATTGCAAATTGCAATGTTCCTCTGCGCGATGCTGATAGACCCTTTAATCGGCTTGTAAAGTTCCGAAACGGATTAATGGAAGGCTTGAATCGTGCGGTCTCAGAGTGCTCGTGAGTACCGTCGTTTTATTGGTCGGATATGTTAAGCTCTCGTCGGAACGGCGAAATACGATACGAAACTTGTTTCGCCGGGGTCTATATCGCGCGAAGTCTCGGGGTGATTTCATCAAAGTGTCTGATAATCGTTAAATGTCCGTGATATTCAGGGAGTCGACCGGTTGTTGTTGTTGCGATAAAAGTGCGCGCGTATCCGCGCTCCTCCCATACACCGACGATAACAAGAGTAACGCCAACAACAGCGTATCACTGATAACACCATGTACACTACTCGCATATATTATTCTGACATTTTCTTCAGACCTATCGAAGGCCTTATTTAGGAGAAAAACATTATTTTTAAAAAGTTTTTTAAGTTTTTAATTTTTAATCCTAGCACAATATGTAAATGAATGGAAAATTTTGTTTTATTAATATTATGTGTCTAGTCTTCTTTAAAAAAAAAATAATTTGTTACTTAAAATATTATCTCTAAAGATTTTAACAGTTTCTCTCAAATAGAACCGGTTTGAAAACGGAGCCGATTAATAGGCTCCCCGGTCGATAAGCGCCGCTATTTTTAAACGACTGTTTGATTTTTTTTTTTTTTTTTTTTTTTTTTTTTAAGATAAAAGCTACATGCAGTTTTTGCCAGTCGCAATTTGTCGGATCGTTTCGCGCATCGGAAAGGTTCGATGTTCTGCGGTGCGCGTTTATAAAGTTTTCGATCTCTCGGAGAGAGATTTCGTAACCACGAGAGCAGGAGAAGCGTTTCACTGTTGAACGATCACAATCGCGGCTCCGTTCGAGAGAACGGAACGCGCATAAAGCGCATTGGCGACCGCCTCAGAAGTGAATTACGGGGTTTACTGCTGCGCGTATTCCAGGAGCTTTCAGCAGCAGAATAGGCTCCGTCCGGGAGCCGTACGGCCGTACTTCTGTGGGTTCAGGGTTGCGGTACTTGAGATCGTATCTTCGCGAGACGTTCCTGTGCATTATTTATAACAACCTGGTGAAAAACTTTATATTTTATTTAAATCTCGACGTCAGAGAGAGACGTGTGACGTTCGACATTTATTAACATTAAAATTGCAAGAGCGCACGAAATGACAGTCCCTTCGCTTGAGAAAATTGCGGGAAAGTAGGTTTTTTTTTTTTTTTTTACCTCGTCGCGTTTAAATCCGACAGTGACTGTCGTGTCTCCGTTACGCGGAAAAATGAACATGAGAGTAGCCTTCGTTAGCCGCTTATTTAAATTACCGTATACGTAACGGTGCTCGCAATGTCCGAGCGACGTTAATTCGTCACCCTTCGCAGTTTTTTTTTTTTCGCCGATTTTCGTCCGAATTTTTATTTTGTGCAAAAATTTAATCTATTTTATCAAACTTTAGACTCGCGCTTATATATTTTTGTGCTAGAAACTTGATAGTTTTCGCACAAATATCGCGTGTGCAACACGAATGATTTTCGCTGAGAGTTAATACCGACGATGTACACGTGTGCAGCGGTAATAATACGCGTAACCTGTCATTACTTTCGTAACACCTGTCGTGGAGGGCAACGACGCGTCGATTCGCGAGCCGAACTTCCGGAAGCAATTAAGCTATCCGAGTGCATTCGCGAGCTGCGCTCGGTTAACTGCACGTATAAATCGATCTCTCGCGCGCGTTCGCCTTGGCAATTTAAAAATACGTCATTATCACACGAACACGTTTATATTTTTTATTTTATTTGAAATATTTAATAAAATTTTTAACGTTAGTTATTATTACGCGCGTGAAACAATGTTCGAGCCGTAAATGGCTTGATGGTAATCGAACAAAACGTCCGCAATACGGACGTTTCAGGCCTTGTTTCTCTTTCGGAATCTTCCTGCGACATCGCTCTTCGTGCTCGCGCGCTCACGCCAACCCGGACGAGGTTCAAGGTTCTTCGTCGCAACCGAGAGAGAAGCGTTCGTTCTCACCGTTGCCGGCTATAAATAATCACAAAAAAGCGGAATCACACACGTTGTTCATCGATAGTTCTCCGGGTTAATTCGAAACGAAGGGCTCTCGACTTGTAACAGCTTCATCAAGTTAATTAGCCCCGTCCGGTCGAATGAGTTTCCTATTCTAATTGGTCGACGTGTGGCGCCGTAAATGGCTGGAAAGCGGCTCATGATATTTCTCTCTCTCTTTCTCTTTTTCTCTCAAACAAGCGCGCTTGATACACTTGTGACGCTATTATTACAGTCCCGTTCCCACACCACAATGCACTTTTCTCTTCTGCCACTTGTCGCCCCAGAATTTACCCGACCACTTTTATTCCGCGCGATTTCCGTATCCGGATGATCCGGATTTCCTCCATTTGTACAACGTGACCCGTTACGATCGTCGCAAAATAAATTCGAATCCAACTTCCGATCGAAATATTTTTTCGCGATCCCAGTGAATTTCCATGTAAGGAAACGCGACCGCGCCGATAGAACGTTGGCAATTACGTGAGTCATTTGAAGACTTGAGGATCCTCTTCGGCGCTTTGTGCGCGACTTCCTGTCTCTTCCGAGTTCTCGTCGAAAAAGAAAAACGTCGAGTACGCGCTTTCTAAGTACACGACCTCTCTTCGAAGGCGCATAAAGACGCGATTATCATATGCGTTCGGGTTTTCCACAAAGGAGATCCTTGCTCGTCGTCTCGCGTATATACCCACAGGGTCGTATCTTATGACGTGCTCTACCAATATAACGAGATGAATCGACCGCAAAATGCCGGGCACGTCTTCTCGCTCGCCAGGCAAAAACGACGCTGTTACCCGAGATAAAAAACAAAAAAACAAAAAAAAAAAACATAACGCCATATCTTCCAGCTGCCTCGGCACGAGACCGACGTACATCCGACACGCGGGTTGTCTTTCTCCGGGATTTTAGTCTCAGCGATCTTCTCGTCGAGGACGAGAAGGGTGCGCGACACGCGCGTGCCGTCCGGGACACAGCTGTGATCCACGTGACGCAGATGCACGTCTCGTTCTCAGGACTTGGCTCGTCAGCAAAGAGAAATCATCGAGGAATTCGAGCGAACCTCATCGATCACACACACACACTTGCGTTAATTATTCCCGATCTCACCCCATCTCCAATCGAGCGAACGATTTGATAATAAATTTGATAAAATTGTTTCCATGTTTTTTTCTTTGGCTAAAAACAAAAAGAAAAGCGAGTTCAAAGGCGGTCGTGTCTAAAACTCGAGCGTCGTCATAATGAAGAAACAGGAGTGCCCGAAGGTCCCCGTGATGTCGCAACTCGCTGGCCCATGAATCCGGGACTCGTTTCGGTGACAATGGAGAGGACAACATCGCGCGCGCTTTGCGCCGCAAGAGACACGAAGTAAAGTAGTGCCTCGTGACCCTCGAGATAAAAACACACACACACACGCGCGTGTCTAATGGCGGACGGAACCTGCCGCGACGATTCTCCGCGACAGCAGGTGTCTGGGAAGCGCACTTCTCTCTGACTCATCGTCGCCAGGTGATATCGTCGGCAGGAAGGAACCGGAAGCTCTCTCGGCCGCAGAAGGCGCGCGCGCACACTCTTTTCGCTTTCCTTTCGCGAACGAAAGCAAAGGCGGCGGCGCGCGATTATGTCTTTTCCGGCTTTGATTTCGTGATCGAGCGAGCGTGACGTTACTCGGCGCATCCGTCGAATTTTATTCGCCTCGCCACGGCTTATTAACTCGATCTTTTCATGGCCGATGTCGCTGCAACGCCGACTCAATGCTCGATTTCGCGGTGCGTTTTATGGTAGGTACTGTATAACGTTCGCTGATGTTACACGCGATTTGCAATCGCTATCAACTAAACTGACGTTACGCTATTTATAGATGACATCAGAACAAAGAAAGTTTTTATTATTCTTTGTAAAATAGGAAACTGGAAAATAAAATAAAAAGTATATTGAGTTCTACGCGAAATTTATAGAACGCGTCATGTTGATCAAAAATAATTGCAACATTTTTATAAAACACAATTTTATTATTTTTGCATCAAATGTTAAGTTGAGAATTGAGCGACGCGATATTCGATTGGTAATGCTCTATAAATTTCACGCTCCGTAAATCGCCTATGCCGTTACATTGCAACAACTTCATTTCCGAGATATCGATACGCTTCGAAACAGTTTCCGATTATAGATCGCGAGCGAATCTGTACACATGAAGCCGCGAGTTGCACAGCGGGTTCGAGAAGAGAAGACGAGAATGAACACGTACACAAAACGGGAACAAGACAGGGAAGAAGGCAACTACTGTAAGTTGTTGGAGAAGTCGGTCTGCAGAAGGAGAACAGAAAAGGGAGCCGTGTGTACGCGTCTCTAAGAACCACGTGTGGGAAAAGTCTGCGATGCGAGACTGAGAAACGCTCGCGTTCGATCGTGAGTTCGCACGTGCGTGCGTGTGTTGGTCTCACTCCGTGTTCTTCCACGGACACGTGAGTTCGCTCGGCGTCACACGTGTGCGTGCGCGTCCCGGTCGCCCACACGATCGCGCCACAGCAGCAGCGCGTGTACGCACGACTTTTCTTTTCGCTCGTGAAACCCGCGCTCCGTCGCCTCCGTGTTTGTCAGATAGCGTATGAAAATCGGCGCTTGCTCGCGGCTTGAAGCGCCGAATAAATTAACTTGTTGACTTTTCACTCCGCGCGCCGCGGAGCTTAAAATTTTCACGGAAAGCAAGAGAGAAAAAAATAAAAGAAATAAGATTCGAAGGAAAAATTTATCTACTTATTCGACATTTTTACTCAGAGAAAATTGCATCCGTTGTGTCAATCGATTTATTGTTTTTCGAGTTTCGAATTTATTGCTTAAATTGAATTCTGCTTTCGATCGGAACGACGACGGGCGAGAGTCGTTCTACCGTGTTAATCCGAACTGTCTTGTTGCGACGGTTATCTAAACTTCTTATCTTTTTACTCGAGCGACTCCTTTAGTGCGGATCAGCTTGTGAAATCTAACGCCTTCGACGCTTCGACGGAGTTCGGAAACGCTTGGCAACTTGCTCATCGCGCGTTGTATCTGTAATACAGTCTAGGTTTTAGTGGACCAGAACCGTCTCGCTCGTCTCGAGTTCTGGGAACTGAATCTCTGCATAGAGTCGCCCGGCACGTTTCATCTGGCAACGATAAGCTCTTGTTATATCGACAAGTTCGGGGGGTTCAAAAGCTCATCTCTAAAATCGCACTTGATAAAATAATAGACGGTTTTTTCTTTCTTTCTTGGAAAGAGAATTAATCTTGCCTTTCGCACTTTTGACGCCATGTTTCGTGATTTACGCGATCGTGAAACTTGACATATTCGCGTCCCGTCGAAAGACGTGAATGTAACGTAACATGTCCATTTCACGCGACCTAGTTCCGCCATTAGAATTGTATAAGCCAACCGGCCGGCTTGTACGACATATGACGTGGCGGAATATATATGCCGAGGCTGTGACACATCGTAGGTACAACAATCCGCTTGAAGGATCGCCGTTTGTAATACATATATGTGTGTGCGTGCTCGCGATTTATGTAATCCGAGAAATTCTCCGATCTCTGATAAATTCACTCTAGCGTAACGCGCGGCTTCGAAACCTTCGGCGCTGCCAATGACATCAGCGCGTCCCACATATCGTCCCGATCACGGCGATTCCATTGAATGAGAGAGAAACCGCGATAACGCGCGAGATGCGTGACTCACGTTCGCAATATATCTGGTGTATCCTTAAAGAGCAGTCTCTCGGTCCTTCTTTCAATCTCTTTACGAGATTATTACGAGAATAATCGGAAATATCTTCTCTAATAGAACCGAATCGCGAACGAGCGGTTAATTTTTACACGGCGAAAAAAAGAAATTGTTCTCGGGGGAAGAGGGAAAAAAAACTCTGTAGTCTATTACTTCTGCAACCGACAACGTTCGCGCGGAATTTTAGCGATAAACGGGAGCGTTGTGGGCGCGGTCGTGTATCGAAGTCCGCGGTGTGGTAGCGTTGCAGAAGAAGCGGAGAAAAAAAGAAGGAGAGAAAGAAAAGAGAGCGCGCAGGAGACTGCAGCAGCAGCAGCAGCAAAGCGGCGCGGTTGAAACTGCCGCTGATAGGCGCTCGGCAGCAGTCTCCGTTCTTGCGGTTCTTCGACGCCGTTCGACGCATTCCTCCGTTTCGCGGCGAGGCACGCAAATGGAAGACATTTCCTTATATTTTTCTGCCAGTTTTCTCCGCGCTTCCCGGCGCGATTAAGTAATATTTTCTCTCTCGTCGGCTGGATTTTTTCTTTGTGCGTAAAACGAGGCATCCCGCGAACGAGGCCGTCGATGCTCATCCTCCGATGGGATTGCGAATTTTTTCATTTATGCTCTTGATGCAATCGCTGCCAATTATCGTGCTCAGCTTCGCCGGATAATCACGAGAAGATATCGCGTGATGCGCGATAACGGATATTTTATTCTTGACAGAATACAATAATCGGATTGTGATTTTCTTATCATTTTTGTTACAAGTGGATTTATTATCTTTTGTGTTATTTTATTATACGTTTTGTTTGCGAGTTTTTAGAAATGACATTTTTCTATAAAGGACAATAAAAATAATTGTTTAACGCTTGATAGCCTCGGATAAACATAGCAACGTTGTAAAAAGACTTAAAAGCCCGAAACGCCTCTCGGAGAACGCTAAGAATTCCTCAGGAAATTACCGATGTCTCCCGATGTTTTCTTACCGTGGAACGTAGCTAACGCTAATGACAATGATTCGGTAAGCTCTTCTTATCCCCGAGCTCGTGCCGGTCATTTCGCGCGAGATGTAATTCACGACGGGGAGGAAGGTTACGAAGAGGGAGGCTCGTTTTCGAAGAAACTCCGCGGAAGAGACGTTGCTCGTAAAATCGTAAAACATGCAGTTAAATGCGCGCCAAGTATCTTTCTGTTTCTTTGTGTGGTGGATAAACCTCGGGATTACCTTTAATTTTCAACTCTCGCGTTGCAGCGTTACCTTTTTCGTGCCGCAAATGCAGACAAATTTGGGAAATTTCCCGAAGCGTAATAGCGATTTGAAAAACACTTAGTTCTTTTACATTAATTTCCGTATTAATATATTTTTAAACTTAATTCAATTCTCGAGCAGAGTCAATCGACGAACTCGTTCGCAGCCGGGGAGGGGGGGGAGTTTATTTTCCACCGATCGCTTCATTGATGCTCAAACGAAAACGAAAACGTCGTAAAGTATCGCGCGCGAGGGCGTTAACTCCTTCGCGCGCGAACGATGCGCGTAAAAGCGAAGAAAGGGAAATAGCCAGCGGCGAATGCAGGAACAAACACACACACAGGGGCGGATTTCTTAGCGGTTCCGTGGATAGACACTACGCGCGCGTTTACGTGCGTACGTAAGTAAGCGAGACATTCTCGTGGGAATCCTCAAGCTGAGAATCGTTAGTGCCTGAATTAACGGCGGACAGGTAATCATCGTTGTAATTTTGTTGCTCTCACGAACCGACGTAACACACACATGTGCGCCGCTGTGTGTTACCGACGATTTGGTAAGGTAATGCAACGCGATAATATCGTCTCTAACGAGGGTTAGATCATCATGTTTTATGCGCGTTTATCGGTGACAGAAATCAGGGCGCCTTCTTGCAACTGTCGAACGAAAACATATTAGCTATGATCGAGCGTTTTCGATGTAAAATTTCAATCGCGATGTCACAAATTTTGCAACAAGAATTATTGCTAAAAATAATATTTACGCCGCGAATTGTCCGAAGATGTGTTTATGAAGATAACGTCACTAACTCGCGAAAGGGAGAGGAAGGGATTGCACTTTGATACACCTTGTTATCAATTAATTACTCTCAGGAATAAAGAATTAGTGTCGCGGACACGGTGGCTGCCTCACGTGGGATCGTCATCGTCTCGAACATCGTCTAGAGTCTCTCCGGGACGATCCTTGAGAGTCGTTTCAGCAATGAGTCACCGCAATGTATAACACACAACGATCTATGCTTTATTTAGCCGCGTTGCGTAATTACTTTCGATAGTCACGGTGCGATTTCGACTTATCGAAGCATCAGAAACCGACGATCGGATAAACGAGATTTTCTTTTAACGCGGTTTTTATTAATGTGAAAGCAACAATGACGGCATTATGCAGATCGTGAGAGATCGTGTCAGGAATTGTAATACAAGGAGTGAATTATTAAAGCCTTCTCCCCGACTCGATGTCTATCTGTTCATGAAAAGAAAAAAAAAATTACACTTTTTGATTAAAGAGAAGAGAGATGTGGATAATGGCTTGTAAACGAGATTACCTCGATCTTAATTGAGGCTACGAGAGATTTCCTCGCGCGACACGAGATAGCTCAGGAAAATGCGCAAAGCAGGGGATCGTAAACGCACGCGAAGCGAAGAGGAAAACAAAGACGGCAGGCGCCGCGGATTTTTACTATTTTACGCTAAGTAATTCAAGAGAGGCGCGATTATTAAATACGCGTTTAATTAATTTTTGTAAACACGAAAAACTTTGTCTTCCGCGCTTTGATTTCGCGCTCGCATTTTCACGTCGCAAAATATTCTTTTTTATAAATTTTAGATACATTGTACGTGATTAATCAAATCTTATTGTTGACACGTATCTCTTCGTAATTATGCCGCGTAGTTATATAAACGGTGCGCGTCGCGCCGGATAACAAAACAAAAGGAAAACAAAAACGATACACGTGGGGCGTGTGTGAAAGAGAGAGAGAGAGAGAGAGAGAAGAGGAGTGTATTATGATTCCCCGAGTGCGTATCGCACTTCGCACCGTGCCTACTATCAGGGCCAATTGGCACGCACGGCAGAGACCCCGATATTATTAAGGCAACACTTGAAACGCCAGGTCCCACGTGGTTCAGCCACCGTGACCACGTGGTGTAGGCAATGGCATAGTAAAATGTTCATGAGATAGGAACGATGGTGGCTGAATGGTAGACTAAACTCAAAAGGAAAGGGTGTGTGTGTGTATGTGTGTACGCGCGGAGGTCAGGTTGAACCGGAAGCCGCCACCGGAACAAGACTTTAACTTCGTAGGTTCACATGGCCGACGCTCAACTCCGCGGAGGTCAAGATAATTTTCTCGTGTCAGTGCAAGTGCCTCGCATCAGATAAAAAAAAGTAGCTTCGCGCCGGTGTCAGCTTGCGACGCGCGAAGTTTGGACTAACTTTGATTCCTTTTATCGGACTTTCAGACCACGATCTCTCTTGTTCCGTAGTTTGACAAATTAAAAATGTGATTTTTTTAATCAGGATTTTTTATTCTACATTTTAGAAATAATTCACGCGTAACAAACAGATGATTATTTGCGAAACGCGAACAAGGGGAGAAATGTCTTAGAAGAGTATTTTCTTTGAGAGATAAAAATACTTGTATTCCACGTTTACGAGATTACAAGAGTCTGCAAAAAGAAATAAAAAAATTCTCAAGACAAAGATTCTTTTCAAAAGCTAAAAATAGGAACTTTACTATATTTTCTTTTAGCATCTGCAAATAAAAATTTGTTTTCTCGCAATTCATCGGCTGAGAATCGCACGGCCGAGTAGCCGCATGAATATGCACGGCAATATATGCGTATGAATATGTAAGCGAGTTGCGTGCTAAAAGCGATGTTTGCGTGTACGCGCGCGCGCGCTTGCCAAGAGTTTTAATTCAAAAAAATAAGTTAGATACGCGAGTGACAACGTGTCGATAGAACATATTTGTTGTCGTTCTGGTGTCTCGAATTTATTCGACACGACGGTCACGTAAATCCCGTTAATGCCGATCAATCTAGAATGTTATTTATGCGTGATGTAATATTGATTACCAAATACCAGCGAGATACGGGAATGCGCGTGGCATTCGCACGCGTAAACAATAAACAATAATTGCAATTAATAATCCAATATGCAATTCAGATCGTATTATCTATTGTTGCTCGCAATTTCTTTGTTTTCCCATAACAGGAGTTAGTAAAAAGAAAACAATATAATTTAAAGTAAATATAATTTAATATTGCAATAATCGGGGGCTACACGAGCTATGTACAACAGGCTGCTGATGAAGAAGATCCAAATGATAAAAACGTCTGAATGTTATAATAGTATTATTAATAAAAATCAGTATCAACAGCCCTGTACACAGCTCGTATAGCTTTCATCATTCCTTTGACTTTCAACGAGTATTACATAAATTATTAGTATAATTTAACTTGATTAATTAACAAAAAATTAACAATTTAATTTGAATTGCGCTAATTTATTTTATCATAGTCAACAACTGATTTCGATTTATTCGTACGCGACGATTTGTTGTCTCGCGTCTCCGTCGAAAGGAAAATCACACTGTTTTTATTATCAAAGAAGAAATAGCGTAACTAACAACGCTGATGTCTGGAAATATTATAAGTTTACCGAGCGATCATCGGGTACATGTATTGCATATAAATTCAAATAAAAAAAAAAAAAAAACAATCTCTTCTTCTAAGACGTGACTCGCGAAGCGCGCACGTGCTCGTGCGCTCGTGTACATCGTGTGCATGAGTAAAAATCGAGCTGCCAGCTGTGAGTAGTACTACGATCACGTATCCCGTGGATCCAAAATGGCGGCTGCTCTCTCGCTCAGGTCAACATCCGCTCAGGAGAACGCGGATCCCGCGCGCTCGCGCAGCGTCGAACGTGTACGGTGGCGCCGTCGAGCAGATCCTTTCCACGGAAACTGGTTTCTGGATGCTGCGACCGTGGACCACTCTCGCTCTTACGTCTGACCTCGGTTCGCGTCCCATGGAAGAACAAAGAACCGCTCGACCCAGGAGAGTTGTTCTCCATCAAGAGTTGTACGACGCGATTATTTCAGATCGCATGCAAATGATGAGAAATCTCGCTAGTGACATTCTTTCACGCAAAAAAAAAAAAAACTTAAACCTTTAGATGATACAAGTTAAGCAGGAAATATGATGTCGGTTACGTTTATACGTGCAATTTAGAAGACGTGGTAATTATTATAATAAGGTTTAGATTTCGAAAACGCGTGCGGTTTTAAGCTCGATAGGTTCAAATGTTATTTGACGGAAAAATAAATTATACCGCAGCGATATTAATTTTTCGAGCAACCGCACGAAATAATCTCGCGGTAATGACATCGCGCGCGCAACATGGCGGCGTCCAACGGACCGGCGGAGAGCATCTTCCCGCCAGATAGGGTCTCGGCGTTGAAATCACCCCCTCGAGAATTCGCGGTAAACGTGCGCACCAATAGAAATCCTTCCCGCACTCGCCTTTGTCCTTGGTGGGGATTTTTTTTTTTTCACGAAAAGCGAACGCCGGTGTAAAGATCATCCTAATGGACTGAGATGCTTGCTTTTCTCGAGACGTGTGTTCTCGCTCACGATACCGGCGTGCCTTGACGATTTTGCGCACATTGCAAGTGCGCAAACATATTGATTTTACACAGTTAATTGGAAAAACTTTGTATAACATTTTTCAATTAGATCAGAGAATTAATTGGAAAATTTTTAGAAAACGTGACATTAAAAAAAATGCCAATTCAAATTTTTTAAGCGAATATTAAATCGTGACGCCGCGATATTTAAATAATATATCAGTTAAAAACATGCGTGTTGTAATCTTACGCTGTAGCCCATAAGTAAACTCGCGATTGATTAATATCCGATGAACAACGAACGAGAACAATCGCACAATGGAGTATCGATTATTACTGTGAAAGAAGAGAATGTTGGAGCTCTAATGAGCGAGCTCGAGGTAAATCCTCGGGGTCAACTTATTGTTAGTATTTCCGATAATCAATCTTGACTTTCGTTCGAGCGCGGCGTATCTTTCACTCGCTTTCTCGATTAGTTCGCCATAGAGAAACGCGAAGCGAGGAGAGAAACGATTAAATTTGATAAAAGTAAACCGTACGAAAAAACATCTCATCTCTCTTCGGAATTTTCGGCAATTTTATAGAAAACATTTTTTTGATATTTCGATTTTCGTGAAAAATAACATGTTGTTATCGATTCATTTGCATTTTCCATTCGCCAACTTGATTGTGTTTCAGACAAAACTTTGAATACATTTTCCTGCGGCGTGAAAATCTGGAATGCGCTGCGTGAACGTCGACGCGTGATTGGATTTAAATCCTTTAGGTATGCCGGACCGTCGTCGTCCGGCTTACAATCAAATTTCGATACTTTTACCCCAGTTTGTATCGTGAAAACCGGTTTTCTCTCTCGTAACAGACCCATACGCTAGCCTCCTTTACTACATACTCTCATATACAACTCGACTACGTCTCGCGTACGCTCTTCTCGCCTCTCGGAAAACCGGTTCTCTCCGTCGATCCTCCTCTCGCACGCACGCTCCTTCTCTCCTCTCCTTCTTTATCAACCTCTTTTCTTTCCCTTCTCCTCGTGCTCTTCCTCTCCCTCTCCCTGTTGTCCCATTATTTTTTTTTTCAGGTACTACGGCCTCCAGCAGGCTACGAAAACAACGGGTTTTCTTCTCTCTCGCGGCTTCTCTCGGCCGGGAAGCGCTTTTGAACGCGCGCTGCTGAAATGCACACATCAGCTGTATTAAAACTCACCTCTACCTATATCGGCTATGCGCGCCCCCCTTTCGCTTATTGCGATGCAACCCACTTCTCGTCGCTCGAATTTTTATCGGGCGTAAGAATGCGCGGCGGAGACTTTGTTACGTATTCCAGGGACGAAAGGACGATGAGGGAAGGAAAAACTTGAATCCTCTCTCTCTCTCGTCGATATTTTAAATTCAACTCGCGCGTTTTCTGTGCGCGCGTCGCCGGAGCTCGTGCCCTCGCGAACGTATCATTTATAGAAAATCTGTATCGTATTGATATACGATAAAATGAATAAAATTCTCGTTACGTGAATGAGGAGCGGATACGTTCACCGGGAAACTGTGCACGTGAAACCGCGCACGGTTGCGCATTGCGCAACCGTTTTTTGTTTTTTTTGTTTTTGCGCAAGTTCCGCTCTTTCGCGCGATTTACAGATATTTTTCACTGATATCGCGTCTCCCCTCGCGCGTCGTCGGTGCTAAATCAAACGATGATTCCGTTTGAGATCTCTCGGCGTTCGCGCCACGTGCGTGAGCGCGCGTCGGCTCTCTTCCTCGTGGACCGCCACAACAACGCAGAAGAAACCAGTTTTGCTCCCTTCTCCGTCTTTTTCCTCCTTCTCCTCCTCCTCCTCCTCTTTCTCCTCCACTTCTCTCGTAGTTATTTTCTTCTTTTTTCTTCTTCGCGTCGTTGTCCTCTTGTTTTTATTATTATCGCGGTGAACGGCGCACGTGCGAGTAGCACTTTCAAAAGGAGAGAAAGACAGCGAGCACAAAGAGGTAGACAATAACAGATATCACAAATGTTTCCGAAGCAAATTCGCGCTCACATCAGTTGTTCTCAAATTTCTCGAAAAGTCTAAAAAATATCGTTAAAAAATAAATTATATATGTATAGCGCGCGCGACTCTTGATCGTAAAATCGTTAATTTTGTAAAAAATAATTAATTTTGTCGCGGAAAATTCAAGTTTACTCGAGAAAATCAACTTTAATAAAGTGATCGCGGTATCTAATTAAGACTCTCGGTTGGAATGGAACACACTCGATTAGAATAACTCGTCGACTTAACGATAATGAAAGGCTTGTTTCTTTCCTCGGTGATAATTTTATGCCGTCCACTTGTCGCGAGGAATTCGCCCACTAAATTATGTAGGAAGCGATCTATCCGCAGGTGCAGTGATTGCACTTTTCCCTTCGTATAGACGCGCACACACCTATTTCGATATTGATATACTCCTCTTACCTGTTATAATGCCGTTCGCAAGTCACGGCACGTGCGCGCGTTACATAGAGATGTGTGGTGAAATAACACCGGCATCAGAGTGATACACGCGCGGCAGAATGCCTTTTCTTAATTGGCGATCTAGTTTATACGATCGCCGCATTAAAAAATTAAAATCGATCGTGTGACACAAAACCGCACAAGAAATTGCCACGTAAAAGATGATCGAGCGAGCGAACTTTGTGATTAAAGTCGAAATTGCGAGAACGAAATTTGTATGTACGAAAAAAAAAAAAAAAAAAACAACGCGAGAACAAATTGACGATTTGATGAGATCTTGATATTATGCGGAAGAAAACGTGATATCGAAGTTTATTTCCGACGAGGGAATCGTATCGGATGCTAGCGGTATGCCTTTTCAGGCTGTTACCTTTTTCTTGTGGGAAGTGCCCGCGTGCATTCATTTGCCTAACAACTTTACGGAAATGGCCGAGCCGGGCGGACTATGCAATCTTGCGTCTACAGTTATAACAAACTCGGGGCGCATACACGTGTATGTATTTTGCAAGAATGGTTCTTAGGCTGTCAGCCCCATTTTCGCAATGTCCTAAGTAACCAAGGATCCCTAAGTAAATAGGAAATAAGAAAATCCTCTGTAACGCCGTATAACTTTGAACGTCACTGACGTGTTCTTTTAGCTCTAATTTCACTTTTAGCCACAATGTGACGTACGCATCTTGTTCTCTCCTTTGTTTCGAAGAATCGAGATTTATCGCGACTGTCAGAAAAATAAAAATAAGAGATCTTTGAAAATTGCAAATTCTCTGTTAATTTATATCTGGAGATTGATGTTTTTGCTGGTTTCACGTTACGTAAATTTTTTTATACTCGCGAAAAAAATCCGGAGGGATAAAGGGATAATATACTTTTATTGGATTAACACGTATCGCGGAATCTCTTCGATTTCCCTCGTACGAGACTATCTTTCGATCGTCGTTTCGGATTCGCCTCTTACGATTCAGATTTTCTGCTGGATGTGTGCAACGTAACGAGAGGGCCGCGGAACGAATGCGAAACGTCGACAACGGTTGATAGTCGCTTCGTCTTCAATGGGGTCGCGTAAATCACGGAAGATGAGCAGTCTATCGCCATCGCTGGCATTCTACTCGCAGCGTGTTGCACGTGAAACTCTTTCCTTTCACATTCGATCACCTCGACGAACACCTGCAGCTCGTGATTTTTATAGATTCAATCGGACTCCGAAAGAGAAGTTCAGATGTCATCAATAAAAAAATATCGATTATAATAAATAAAAGAGTGATATCATCGATCATTAACCGAGTTTATAAAATATTAAAATAAAGAATTTTCTTAAAATCCATTCGTTTTTCTAGTTGATTGATTGTCGCAGAATCTCGTTTAGTTTTTAAAATTTGCTTTACGGTTTTTTATTTAACTTCTCATAGTTTGTTATTAATTCAGAAAGGAAGTATATCAAATTATAAAAAAGTATTTTCAAATTGTAAACACATTTGTGTTCTGACATAGAGTGATAATCATTTCCGCGACAATTTATTTAAATGTTTTTCCTATAGATTAAATATTGTAATATACATAGTTTTGAGAGCGCGCTAAGCGGTTGAGGAGTCGCCGAGAGTTTTTATCGTAATCCGACGATAAGCGGTCGACTTAGGATTTATCTGTATCTCGAGTTGCGCTCTCGAAACTAAACACCCGGATGCAACCAGAGACCGTCGTCTGCGACCGGTATCATCTCAAATGTAAATAGTCGTACACATGCGTGCGGGGTTAAAAGCGGGGTCGACTGTACGAAGTCACACATCGCTGAATACGAATGGCCGATCGCTTCCTCGATCGGCGCACCTGAGGAGCCCGTTTCGAATCACCCCTCGGCTCTTAAGCAGCTTTGAACGGCCCACCGACTTCAGGTTGTTCAAAATGCAGACAGGTAGCACAGGAGGGTTTCTTATATCTGCCCGTCCCTTTGTATCTACCTGTTTCGGGCTGGTCTTCCCCTTCCGTGTCTCTCAAATTATTTGTACGATTACAGCGGACCCTTCGCTCGACACCTTGCGGTCTCTCGGCACGTTTTCGAAGATGAAGAACGTTTTTTTCCGCTTTTTTTTCACGTATTAGCGCATACAGCTCGCACGAACACAAATCTTCGAGCATTTAATTTATACATTCGAGGAGAATTAAAAAAAAATTTTTTTTCTCAAACATTGGTAGAGATTGCTCAATTTGACATTTCAAATCGGCCGTCGGTGATGAATAGAATTCATTCGAGCTGCAAGACGCTTTTTCTCGCGCTTTTTCCGCCCACATGCGCATTTTTCCGATGGGAAATTAGCGTCGAAGAGCGCGAAGTCACTTCATGTCTCGCCTCGAACAATAGAGTCTTGGTGCGCGACGTGCTTGGGACGTGCCTGTTTGCCAATCCAAAGTGATGATTCGAGAGCGTAATGGACCGCTGACATTCTAGTGATAAGACTGACGAGCGTCCTTAGGACGCTCTCTGTGTGGTCTCTTTGTCTCTCGAAACATAAGCAACGATAACTTTTTATATTGAGTGAAAAAATATCTCCGTTATGATTAAAACAATTCATTTATCAAACAGAAAGAAGTGCAAGATTTCTATTTAAAATTCTAAAAAAAAGTTGTCGATGACATTTCGCTGCATTTGTGGAGATTATTTTGGACGAAATTTTAAGAGAACAGCAAAAAAAACAATCTAAAAACTCCGAGAAAATGTGAGTATCAAAACAGAGCTCCAAAGATTTCAAATACGAGAAAAA
>QVOB01028445.1:0-10735 GCA_014839585.1 Pseudomyrmex concolor | reverse complement strand
AGTTTATTTAAAATCAACATAGCTGTGAACAGAGAAAGATAGTACTTTTTTTATAATTATAATATAAATACGTTTGAAATATAAAAAGTTTTAAATACATTTCAATTTTTGTCCGGATGTGTAAAAAATTGAAAATGTTACCGCACGTGAAAAAATGGCGGTAATAAAGTCGTCAGAAAGTTCTCAGATGAACATCCGACAGCAAATCAGAAATGAATCAAAACAACCGGGAGGAATCCCGGAGTCTGATAAAAAAAGCACGAATGAGCGCGCATACGCACCTCAAGCCCATGCGGCGTGCTGAACATCTTGTCGCACTTGACGCAGCTGTAGACATCGCCAAGCGGATGGGGATGATGCAACCCGTGCGCCGTGTGAGTCGAATGCAATCCCGGATGACCCGGATGAACGCCGCGCAGTAACGGGTGCAAGTGCGGTGACAGAAGATGATGTGGCAACAGCTGATGATGCAGGTACGAGAGGGGATGGTGCGGATGGGGCGGTAGAAGACCACTCGGAAGATGCAGCGGCGGATAGGATAGGATGGACGAGCCGGATGGAGGCGGATGAGCACCCATCGAGGCAGTCTCTCGATGTGGAGACGCGTTTTGCAGATGAGCGGAAGGTGGATCTGGCCTTAGAAGAGCCGACACGCTGAAGCTGTCTCCGGATTTTTTCGGCGGATGCGACACAGGGGACGTCGCGACGCTGACCGGCGACGGCGACGGGGTCGATGACGATCGCGGCGGACTCGAGGTACCTTCGTGATCATCCTCGTCACCGACTTCTTCGACGTCTACGTCAACTTCCTCCTCGCCGACGTCAACGTCCACTTCGGCGTCTCGGCGATCGGGGGGAGGAGAATCTGGACAGGGAGATTGCGACGGCGAGGGACTCCTCGTCGTCGGCGAGCCTACCAAGCGGCCTACTCCAAAGGATAATCGTTCTGAAACATCATGCATTTTATAATGATTAATAATAATAAAATAAAATTTTATGTTTATTTGATTAATCTGATGACAAATAAAACCTTTTTATCTTTATGTTACAAAATAAATAATTTTTACAAGGCTTATACACGTATTAAATTTTATACTTATTTATTTTTTATCTATTTTTTATCTTTATTATTTAAATCTAATTCCGCAAAAATGTTCAAAACGTAAGACATTTTAAATCGATAAACCAAAGTTCATACACCACTAAGAAACCAAGATAGCCAATGACTAGATGGAAGTAGCTACATCACGTATGAAGTACACGGCGGTTACGCTAGATGTAGAGGAGAATTCGAAAAAGGAAGACTACGGGGGTAAATATAGTTTCTCTTCTTGCGAAAAAGGACCCGGTCGGAATGAGATTTGAGTCACGTACCGGGCCCTTTTTTTCCTAGCGTGTTGGCGCGAGGGTGTTTAAGGGACGGGCAGGGCACGAGAGGTCGTGACAGGGAGGTCTCATGTTGCGCTAACGAGGTATCGCGAGCAGAGAACGAAATGGTGTGGCGCCGAGAGCGAAATGTATTTCCGCGACGTTTCGTGAAGCAGTGTCCTTAATGAAATCCCTCACGCGTTCTTTTGGAATTTTTCATCCAACGCGATGTCACAAGTCGTGATTAACACGTAACAGCATAAAATTAAGTGATAAGACGACAAGAGCACTTCTACATCTATTTAAAGATCACAAGTGTTTAAATCATTGATACATGTATGATATAGCAACAATGTATAATTCTATCAAAATGTTAGATTTTTCTTACACGTTTTAGTTTTATTTGTCCTAGATATGTAATTACATATTAAACAACGTGTCACAGAATTATAGTTCTAACGCTTCATCGGTTAATTTATAATGTACGAGGGTATCAAGCTTTTATCATGTTTCATCTATGTATTGTTGTAATATTGCATTAATATTTTCACGATGACAGTTGCAAATTGCATCAGATCGGAATTTCGGTATCGCGCGTCAATCGGAATTTACTACACTCTTTGATTATCAAATCGATGACTTCCGACGCAGCTTTGATTTGCGCGTCGCGTCATTTTATCTGTCGTCCGGTTCAAACGACATGAGTCAATCGTCAATTTTGATGTGTTTGTTAGATTAAGCGCGCGTATTTATTTTATAACTTTCCGTTATCGTTATGACGTACGTTTGACGGGAAATTTGGTAGAAATTGAGATTTTATTTATACAAGATCAAGATATGATTAACAAAAAGATTTATGACATCCTATCTCACTTATTATTTACAATTGTTTACGTTATCTGGAATAATTTACATTTGGAAAATTTTTCTAAAATCTTTGAGATATGTGCATCACGTACACACACGCGCGTTCAAGTGTGTATAGGAATTATTCGCGGTATTTCTAATAATCATCCAATCGTCGTGATTTACGGCGTCGAGTGGATCGAAAATCGGGCACGCGCTCGGCTACGCGAGGAAGAAGGGCGGACTCTCTATTTCACGGTCCCCTCTCGATGCCCCGGCAATTTCGACGTCGTACCATTCATATTGCGTATCTGGCACACACCCGGTATATTATATTTATAATCCGTGCGCGCGACACGCGGTCACGTGCCGGGTTCTGTATGATGCACCGGTGTCGGTTAATCGCATTTAAAGCTCTCCGCGAGCCCCGTCGTTGGGGTCGATTATTATCGTGTCTCCTGGTGGCTTTGCAATCGAATCAAAATACGACTCGAGTCAGAGAGTGGCCTAATGTAATGAGAAACGCGCCTCGCGTCTGCGGGGATCTGTCCGAAGAGACAGATAGGTGCTTTAATGCACCGCTCGAATACACCATGAAAGACGGCAACAACTAATGAAATTACCGCTATTACATCCGATATTTTTTTTCTTGTTTCTTTATAACGAAGTGTACCTATTCCCAAGGCTAGAACTCCACTCAAATCTTAAGATATTTACATTGTAGATATATATTATATTACAGAGAGACGGATTTTTTCTATTAACTGTGTTTTAGGCCATAAAAATGCCTAGGTGCCATAAAAGTGTCGACCATGCCTAATCTTTATTTCAGTGTTTTTTGTCAATATGCGATAAAGTATAGAAGAAGAAAACTTACTGCTTGTAAAATCTCCCGCAACGTAGCCTATGCGTTTACGAAAAATTCTGCGTTTAGATTTTTTCTCAATACAATTGGAAATTTTTATATTCAAAATCAACTTGAGTGAATGAATGCGCGATCGCGTGAAATCTGTCGCTTTATATATATCACGGCAAGAAAAATAGAGACGGATCGAGACGAGAATAAGCAAAAAGAAAGAAGGAAGTCCGAACAGATGTGATAGGAAGAACTGCTTACGCAAATATCGCGTCTGCGTCGAGTGGAATGCGCTAAAAACTGGTGATGCAAACCGACGAGAAAAACGGCCGGCGCGGCCGTCCGGCAGATGGGTTAACTTTGCTGCTCCGGGTTTCACGGGATCCGCGCGCACACACGTGCGTCTGACGTTGCATCGAGATGCATCTCACGTGGTCCGTAGTGGCTTCCAGCCTCGATACAGTAAATGAAACTTCTTGAATCGACTTCGAAATCGTTTTTGTCACAGCGATCTTTGCCATCGACCGCCATGTTTGCGCAAAGTGCTTCGAGTTGCTTATGACACGAATGAGACAAAGTTTTCAACAGAGCATAGCTGGCCATATGAACGGTAATGAACGATCTGGAAACTTGTCGACACTTGTTGTCCGTTGGCATACATGGCGCGTGCTCAAGTCATTGTGCCAGAAATAAAATAATTTTATTTATTATTGTTGAGAACAAAATGAAAAAATCTTCGAAAAAGAGAAACATGTCGAAAAAAATTTCTATAGGCTCTTTCCATTTTCTACAGAATTATAAAAATATAATGTCTCTGTGAGAATGTATGCACATAAAGTAAAATTTTTAATTTTTTTTGTTTTTGATTAAAAAACTACAAATCTAAAATTTAATCGACAAATTTCAGCATATAAGCGTTTTTTTTTTTGCTGCGAATCGGCGCGGGGCTCGTTACAAGGGGATGACGACGATGCCGAAGATGGTTGTGGACGTGGATTAATAAAGGAAGGCCAAACTGGGGGGACAATTAGATCGAGTTAACGACCAACTTTAATTTTCTGTCGTCCGTCAGTCGTTTACTGCGTAGTGATCTGCCGCTATTAAAGCCGTTACACACTTCACATTCAAACCCCTTCCGTGCCGCCGGTTCATGGAAAGGAATACGCGTGACCTTTGCCATACAAGGCGGCGTCAATAGAGCCGAGTGACAGGACGATGTGGGTTTTCAAAAACGGATTTTTCATCCGACCGTCAGTGTCTACTTAACATAAAGCTGATCTCGAAAAGCGATATCACTCAAGAGGCACACAACCACGAAAAACTGTAATTCAAGAAACGATTTTAACTCGGGAAGATTTAAATTGAGTGTAAAGATGATACATCACAATTTGATGACAAAAGCGTGATTTGAGTACACTATGATAATAATAATAAAATGATTATAAAAGTAAAGTGTTTCTACATCCCGGCTTTTACTTTAATTTTCTACTTTGGTTTCCTAATTTTCTACATTTTTCTATGTGATAACGATAACAATAATGACTCATACACGGACAGTATACTATAATATATTGCTTGATAATCGTCATGTTTACGACGCGGAATCTTAGCGTTAACAATGGGAACAGAACGATAAAAATATCGCGACCGATCTTATCACGTCCGAGAATGAACGAAGCAGATGAATGGCCACGTGCACGCGCGCGTGAGGGAAGGAGAGGACAAGGGGAAGGAGTAGGAAGAGAATATGCACGGGCGTTTAACATGACAAGACGCTACTAATTCATGGTAGGTACGAGCACAAAGAAGCCGACGGCCCGAATCCCTGTGCCCGCGCTTCTAATCCGCTCCAATTGGACCGGCAGAATGTAGAGAGGCCCATGTCCGTTCGTGGTATGACGCGTGCTACCATTTATTCCAATCGTCGGCGACGACGACCGGTCGTTCTTAATGATCGGCAAATAAAAACTCATCCGGGCCGAGGAGGAAGCCATCATCGGGGGCGAAAGGTCGACGCTACACACCCGCGCGTCTACACCTTTCCGAGATAAGCGACGGCGAAAGAAAAAGACGCATAGTAAAGATTAAAATTATGAGATGCGCTATGATTCTTGAAGCATTTGAAGCATTTATAATGATAAGAAAAATTAATTAAAAAAAAACTACTACTCCACGTAGATGAAAGTGAAAAATGCATTTTAAAAACGATAAAGTACATCGATTCTATTAAGTTAAGTGCATACCTGAGTGACTTTTCGGTAAAGGTGGCAGGTTCGTAACCTCTGTGGGATTTCCGAAAGGTGCCCATAATTTCGGGAACATTAAACGAACGTTGCATCCACCTGAAACAAATGATATCACATAACGTTATTAAAAAATCATTTTTTATCGTTAAAAACAAATCATTATCAATTATTATTCACGCGAGTTTCTAATGTTACGTCAGTAATAATGCGAACGGACATATATATATATGATCGGTCTGATTAGACTTATTATAGTTGGAATCGAATGCCGAAAAGTGTGATCACGCCTAATAAAAAGATCACAAAGATAACGAAATAACGACGTATTTCGTCTGATCGATTATGCATCGTTACTCGATCACCTAGTAACGCGAAAGTGACGTCTCAAGTCCTGACAAATTTGGTATTCCTAGTTCGTAGAAAAGATCAACCCCTCGACAAGAGCGTCTTTATTAGAAAGGAGAAGCCCTCCTCTATTTATCAACCTTGCTCCGGCCATTACTCGCTCTCTTTCTCCCCCAAAACCTGCATTCCTATCCTCGAACATTTGCCATCTATTCTGAGTCGGTTTCTTTGATCGTTTCTGGTGGAGTATCAAAGTTCGTACTTCATGCCAATTCGCCACCCCGATGATTAATCAGATAACCGAAATCTTTGTTTTTCGCTTAGCGAGCATTATGCGAAGAATTACGTTCTTATTTAATTAATATTATTCTTATTTAATTAATATTAACACACAATCATATATTGGTATATTTCAAGCTTTACGATACAAACATTTGTTTATTTATTTACAGAAATTTCTTTGCTAATAATATCGATTCTAAAACGTGTGTTATATCTAATTTTTTAAATTTACAAGATAAAAATTATACGCGCAATTATCTGTTTTATTGCTCAATAATCTAAAGATTAGCTATTTAATATTGCAGCGTAAAAATAAAGAAATCTGCAACTATGGCAATGAGAAATTAATCGCGATAATTGAGAGAAATTGCGATTCTCTCTCTCTCTTTCTCGACCGACAAACGATCATGCCGTAATCCGTGTCAGCTTTTTTTTTACATAGATGCGATAAAATATCAAATCAGAGCTTAGCGACATTGAGTGTAATCCAGGTCTATATCTAATCGTTCAACTCGATCGTACTAAATCAGATTTATCTTTTTCTATATTGGTACCGTATGCGTCACTTGACGTGTGAGAGAGAGAGAGAGAGAAAGAGATAAGTAATAAACAAAGAATAACATATAAAGAGTAAAATATAAGAGATGTTGATTTCTCTACTTCAAAGAAAGTTTTCAAGAATCAACTATTTATTACGCAAATGTCTACATAAACAATGAAAAAATAATCATCTGAAATTTTTATTGCATAAATTTGACATACAACCAGATTTCAACTTTAAATAAATACCAAAAGAAAATTTGAAGAAACCAATAAAAAAAATTTTATCTCCGAAAAAAGATAAGTCTAAGACATTTTATTTTCCGAACAAAGTACTATTAATACTTACGAAAATATGTAAACTTTCAATATTTTATTCTATTTCAATATTATACGGAATTGTTTGTACTGTGATTACGCTGATTGTAAGAGTCTATCTTTAAATTAAATTGAAATTTATTTGAATTATGATATTGTATGTGTGTATAGTAATCTTTACACATGTATTCGGTACTTCGAGATAAACAAAACATTAACAAAAAAACATAAATTGATTTTCAGTATATTTATTATTTTTGACGATCTCTGCACTAATGGCGTTAGTCAATTAGTCATTAGCGGTTGAAAGAAAATAAAGCACACAGAGTGCAAAAGTCTGCACGGAACTACCTTTTTTTATTTTCTTTCTTGTGGAACAAAATATGGCACATGTATATTAAAAACCACTATTTATTTGACACTTGAATTTTTTGAGACATTTGTTGCCACAATTTTACAACATAAAAAATTAATTACTTTAAAATAGAGAAACAATTCTGTTTTTTTTTTTAATTTATCTGTACAACAAAAACTAATTCTACATATTGTTAGTTGCAATAATGTTTGTACAAAATGATGTAATAATAGTTTGAACAACATATTTCGTACAATGGATTATCTTTGCATGTAATTCTTAAAACTCGTCATAAAGAGATCAATCGAATCAATCGATAACGCGATGATCGGCCGATTATAAAAAAAAAAAAAAAAAAAAAAAAAAAAAAGACAGAAATCTGTAATCCAGGCAATATAGAACTGGCTGGGATAATCTGAGATAGCACGCGAAAAGATTAGACTGTGCCGCAAAGGCTGTCTCATTCTCGCAAGGATTATCAGAAATAAATCATATTTTGTATTACATATATAGCCGACGCATCGCACCCGAGATAAGGTATGTACATCGGGTGTAACACATTGATACGTGAATGTACACACAATGAACGAATGCGTGTTTCCCAAACGAAAGCGATATCGGCCGACATTTATCCTGTGTAGTCTGTTTCGTGCTATCGTCCCGTCGTAAATCTATAAAACGGTAAAGCTAGCGTGATTTGCTGTGAAAACTGCTGGCAAAAAACAGACAGTCGACCCAAAGTAGATCCCAAAGATTATTGATTTATAGAATACACAAACGTTCTAAACCAACAGTAATTTGCGCAATCCTGAGGAAAACACTTTTTATATGGGAGAAAAATTGAAAAACTGAATTTCTGAATTGTTAACTGAAAACATTTGACTTTTGTTAATTAATAAGTACTTTCTTCGTGTATTGTGCTATTAGAATAAACTAAAATTTAAAGATGTTAAGATCTATTTTTTTTTCTTGCACCGCAAGTTTCAATTATATAAATAAAAGAAGAACAAACGGTCGCATTCTCTCTTTTAAATCTAAACAGAAATGTCAAGTATATGTACCGGTAAATACCAATGGAATAGAAGAAGAGCAGTCAACCTTCTCGACAAGCCGCCCATCACCTGGCAATTATCGTTTAAACCGCTTAGCTCGACGCCTATAGCTCGATATTATTGCGTTTAGTAGCCTGTTACCGCGATTAGTAGCGGGGTATTAGTATAGTCAGCCATCTAATGCCAGCTACATCCCCTCTCACCTGTTGAACAGACCGTTGTGCACAACGACTACGGCCAATACGCACCTGCACGCGCGTGTATTCATGCGTACGCTTTCGCGCACCGTCGTGCGCGACTCACGCGCGATCCGCACAAGCTCAGGTGTCGGAGCTGCCGCCGCGTAAACGTCACGTTGCTAGGGTAATAGGCAGGTAATAGATAGGATGATGACAGGCGAGAGATGAGCGCGGGATGCGTATCAGGGGCGCTGTGCCATCGGAACGGTTGGGGATGTCAAAGGCTTGAACACAATATGCGTTTTCAACTGGTTATTCTGAATACGGGGAGATTTTCCCCATATTTATGTGCTGTCAGTGTGTGTTTCTGGACTTGATTGTTTCACAAGGATGTTCTAAAGTAATTGACGGCAGTAAAAGGTTTATTTATTTAGGTTTTCGAGACAACAATGACAGGTTTTCGATAATTCATCACGTAACGCTTTTACTTCTTCATCGTGCAATTTAATAGTTTCTATATTCTTTAAAATATGATATTTGCGTGTCACGTTAGTTTGTGTAATATCATTAAGTACTTAAATAATATATTGTGTAATATCATTAAGTGTAAATAAACGAGCGTCTATATTGTTCTTCTTTTTAGATTTGCTTATATTTCGGTTTGTTACTTATACATATTTTAATTTAACCTCGTCTTGATTTTATTATTATCATATAATTTATAATTAAACGGAGTAAAATCCATCCAGCCATACGATTTGTCACAAAGTCTCTAAGTCAGAATCTAAGCAACAAACTAAAATAAACGCGGTAACATTGACAAACAAAATAAATGATCAAGCAATGAAGATGAAAAGGCAAATAAGAATAATTTAAAATCGACTTAATCAATGACAAGTACGACAAATCTAGAAGTTCATCAGTAGCATTTTGCGTATATTTAAATCTTGATTTTGTTTTTTTGATATAAAGATCATTTCTGAAATCGCTTATACATTTAACATTTAATAAGTGTAATGATTAATAAATTATATTAAGTATTTTGATATAATTAACATCTTGTCATTCACTTTTGTCGTCTTTTTCTTATTACTCCGTTGCGATGTAATATTGAACTGATTTTTATTTAAAGTACGTTGGTATAAATAAACATATTTCTTAATTGCATGAAGTTTTCTTTGCTTTCATTGTAAAACATTTTAAATAAATGTTCAATAAAACTTCGACTTATTAACAATATAGAGAGAGATAATATTTCGATTAAAATGTAAATTATTCCATCAAGTTTTTTTAATGAAAAATTATTTAGACTATCTCACCTTCGGCATCAATGGGAATTTGTGGATTTTCCTGAAGATTTTCGTTGTTATTGGTTTCCGGCGGCAGCGGCTGCTGATGCACGAGCGACGAAGCCGGTTGCTTAGGTTTGACAACCCGAAACGCTGACGTCTCGGCAACCCCTCGTCTTGAAAAGTCCAACGGACCCACCCCGACAGGTGAGTGTTGTTGCTGTACTTCCATCATCCTGGACCACTAGTCGTTTTACAACTTCCGCGTCACTAAACACGATATTCGCATCCTCGTTCACCAAGTCCGTAGTCCTTACGTAGTTCTTTTTCGACGTAAACAAACATACACCTTTTTTTTCGAACTCTTTTATTTCCAAATTTCTTCAGAGATTCGGCAGTCTTGTCACTCTTGCTTGTTCCTATATGCCTTTAAGAATAACGATTTAATCGAAGATTATTTAGAGTTTCTTTAAAAGAGAAAACTTGCTTCTTAAATGGAGCAATGCAATCGGAGCGCATTTAATAGAATCCCTTGTCAGAACTATTTATCTATTTATTTACAGATGTCATTCTTTTCGCGAGTTGTCAATTTCGTAGATGTACAGCACAAGAGCACTAAGAGTTTTTTTTGCGGACACGATCAGGACACTCGTGATTGTCAACACCTAGAAGAGTCCTCGCAGGACAGCTCCTGCCGACTTCGCAGTAGTGAATACGTATCGTACAAGAGACGGGGCTTCCGGTTGTCAGCGACACTGATTTCCGTGCGGTCCATCGGCCGGACAGGGAAAAGTCGGAAACGGCGAAACACCGGCTCGAGTCCGGGGATGTGAGAGACGTTAGCCGTTAGAGCGGGTGCCTCGATGCCGACTGCTGTTAACGGGTCTGATAGTGGAGAGTCTCCTATGCGATGACGGCCGCGAGAGCGGCGGACGTGGAGAAGGAGAGAGACGGCAAAAGCCACACGAACAAACACACACATCGTCGACATCCACATGGAGGAATAACACGGAGAGGGATAACACTCACACAGACATTCGATGCACACCGGGATTTCGG
>QVOB01028443.1:0-10271 GCA_014839585.1 Pseudomyrmex concolor | reverse complement strand
ACATTATCGACATGACATGCAGTTGTGGGTCAGATGATTGCTACAGTTAATTAGTACAGCGCCCGTTGGCAGCTTACAGCTAGGGAATATTGTCTCTCTTACCCCTAGCTCCTCGCGTCCACGAAACGAATTCTTGACCTTGACTTCGAGTGTACACAGACGACACACTGTTACACAGTGTCGCCTATGTACGTAGTTAGAAAGCACTCATTGTGGCGTTTGTAAACGGGAACACTCAAAAATCCGCTAAGATTTACTGATTGTGAGCCACAATTGCGAAGAAAAGCGCGTAAGCGTCCAAAGCGAACGCACTCCATATGATAGATTTCCTAACCTTGAAATGCATCTTAATGTTTTTAAGAGTACACGGTACGTCAATTCTGGAAAAGGAACTGTGTGCTCTCAAAAATTGCGATAGTTGATAGGTAAGTTAATAATAAATCATCAAGTTAATAATAAATCAAGAAAAAACAATGTTTTTTTGCGCTTAAAAGATTTTCTAAAGTTGACAAACGCATTAAAGATTACACATATGTGATCAAAACACGTTTTTAACGCTACATTTGTGTACAAAACACTCAACATAGAGTTGAGAAAAAGCCCTTAAAATATCTATAAAATCTCTAATTGTGCAGGAAGTTGAAGATATAAATTGAAAAGAATACACAAAGATGCCTGCAACTAAAAACAGCACAAGTAGAAATGAGGTGAATGTTAATATAACATTTTACTTTGAATTATACAAGAATTTTATTGTATACTTTATAATAATTTTATTTTATTTTAAAAATAATTCTGTATTTAGGCACACAGTAGTTTTTCTTCTTACTCGTCTTCATCCTCAGATGAAGAGATTGATGCAAGGGATTTAAAACCAATTAAAGAATATTTGTCCAATCGTAAGGAATTAGCTCGTCAACTTTTTAAATCTGTCAAACCAGAAAAGATACGCATGATGCTACCTCAAGTTTTGAAGGTAAATTACAATATTTAAGATAATTTATATAAAAATATATATTTGAAGTATAAATAATTGTTATTTATTGCCTATGTAGCACATGGACTTTACTGAATTAGAAGAGTGGTGTATGAGTGAATTAAGTGGTATGTCTAAAGCTCGGATAGTATCTATATTAAATGGAAAACCAATGGTGGAGTCTTCAGACACAAGTGAATCAGAAGATTCAGGTATGCAAATATTGAATATTTTAACATGAGCTAAATATTGTAAAATGATTTTATTTTTTTTTTTTTTAATAGGACCTTCTTTAGAAATTATCTCTGACACAGAAGAATGGACAGATGATGATATGTCTAAAAAAGGAACCGATAACAAAGGGAAGAAAAAAGATAAAACAAAGCTCAAAGGAAAGGCAAAAAGTAATAATAAGAAAAATGAGGACAAAACTAATTTAAAATTAAAAACCATAATTAAAAGTGATAATAGCACTAAAGATGTCAATATTCAAAAAGAAAATGACAAAAATAAAGAAAAAGAGGGAGATAGTTTATTGGATTTATTGGAACTTGAAATGAGAGCTCGTGCAATAAGAGCTCTGATACGAAAAGAGGAAGACATAATTCCAACTGTTAATTCAGAGCAAACTAACAATGAAACCTTAGAAAATAAAATTAAAACAGCTCAAGATGATGCCAAGGCAAAAGAAAATTGCCGAAAACAGTTAGAAAGAATTATCAGTGAACAACAAAGATTAGGCGAAGACGAAGATGTTGTTTTAGTGGTTCAACCAACTCCAATTGTGGAATTGTCCAGTGACAGTGACAATGAAACTTGCAAAAAAGCACAAGAAAATCAAAATGCAGAAAAATGTACAACAGAAGCCGGAAAATCTACAGAAGATTCTAATGATAATACAAAAACTTCCAGCAAAACTAACTTACATCACTCGAAGGAAAACAATATCGCTAAAACTGACTTAAATATTAAGAGCGAAGCAAGCACATTGATGCCTGAGAGAAGTATAGATATAAAAAACAATACGTTATCGATATCGATCTCTTCAGAAAATGTTGCGGAAAAACGTAAGAAATCGAAGAAAAAATCGCATACAAAATTACAGCCTACATCTACTAGCAGACAATCGTCGAAATCAAAGCAAATTAGTACTACTGAAAACACAGAACGATCGAGCAAAGAAGACGATACGAATGTTGAACAGCAAATAAATACTTTCGAAGAAAACACGATTATCGAAGAAGGAGAAATTACAACAGAGGAAAAAATAATCAAGAAAAGTAAAGTTGAAGAAGAGAAGTCGACGGATTTAGACGAGATAATTGAATTGGATGATTACTGCGATGTGGAAATAGGAAACTGCGAAGAAGATAAAAGTCCAGAAAGAAGTACTACGCCTTCCGAAGCACATAAGCAATCTACATCTCAAGTTAGTGAAGTACAAACGAACAGTACGGCAGAAACTTGGGTATCACGATATTATCAAACTGATGACGTTCAAAACGTAATAAAAGAATCGAAGATACAGTCGGAAATACGAAAACGTTTAAGAGAACGACAAAGGTTATCGAAACTAAGTAAATCACCAAGTTTAAGTTCACCATCTTCGCAGTCGTCAACAACCGATGTTACATTCGAAAAAGCTCCGACAGGATCTGTGGAAGAATATTTAGCCTTAAAGCGTGCAGTGAACACAACTGCTAACGCCAGTAATGATAATACGATGCAAGATAATCCTGCAACTGTTAATCTTTCTGACATAACCAGTAATATTGTCGTTACCAACATTACCGCGAAGGAAAGCTCAGTACAAGATGAAAATACTTCTTCCAGTCAGGAATGTGTAGATTACGATGCACAAAGAGCACCTACTTCCGAAACGACTGTTGAAATGACAGAAGAAAATACTTGTACAAAAACTGAAATAAATATCTGATCACAATCCGATCAGTTTTGAGTATAGATAAATTTTATTTAATTATGTTATATACTAGATTTAGAGAAAGAAAAAAAAAGACTACCAGACATTTTTATCAAGGCTGCGTTTGGACAACGCGCGTCATTCTATTGCGTCATTCTATCTTTATTTTATATTTAATGACCGATAAAGATAGAATGAGCAATAGCGCAGATAGCGCGTTCCCCGACTGTAGCCTATGTATACTATTCTATATGATCTATAAAATGTGATATTTGAAAATAAAAAAGTAAGTGTTCAGACAACACGTTCAGACAACATAAATCAAATTTTATATTAGTTTACACAATAGACAGATGTGCAGATTTTTATTCTATAAAATCATATATATAAATTAATAATTATTATGATATATCATCATATAGTAAAGAAATTTATTATGTTTACAAAATCGAGAGTATATATCTTGTGATCCTTGTTTGATTTTCGTCGTGATCTTCGCATAATTTGTTTACTTGTTGCTTGATGATATCTTTGATGTTAATCTCGATACCTTCAACAATTTTTTTTCGCCACATTTTCGTCAACCAAGTCAACACCGTAGATGTTAGTCTATTAAGCAAGCCTAAGCCGGTCATTTTCAGATTAAGATTTCCAAATTCCGTTACTTTGATAGAGTCTATATTAATATTGCATGTATCGTAGTAGTCGATAACGAATCTTATTGTTATTGCTAATCCCTCAATGGTTCCTCTCAGCTTGCCATTAATTGATATTAGGCCAATATCAAGCTATATATTTTAGAATAAATATGTATAAATTCAGATAAGATATATTTAAGTATAATTTATAAAATACAATATTTAAATATTTTTAATGATACGTTTATATAGCGTATGTATCTACTATTACTTTTTAACACACATAAACATGTGTATCTCGCCACAGTGTATATATTTACCTTGTAATAATCATAGTTGAATCTAGCTAAAGAAATTCCAAAACCAACTTGTACTATAATATGTGTTTTCTCGATGATAGATATAATCGCATCGTCCGTTCTTTTTAGAGTCGAAAGATCCCTTAAAAAAAATGAAGATCTTGTTAAAAGAAGTTTATTATACAAAAAATATTTTATTTTTTGTTATGATTAATACTTACTCAAAGGTTCCATTAATTGCTTTCAAATGGTACTTCATTCCAAATCCTATGTTGTGTGTTTCTATTACGTTAGGAATTTTGACTGCGGATTTACCATTTTGTTTAATGTACTTTATTATCTGTTTTAAAATAACATTCGCAAGCGCATTTACGCTTATCTGTATCTAGACAAAAATCAAGTTTACTCTAACGCGAACGCAAGTGACGTGTACAATTAAATTAATTATGAGTAAAAAATCGAATTAGTGAGAATTACCTTAGCATCCGATGTGGAATAACGAAAACTACGAGATTTATCAAGTACATCAGGTTCATATTCATTATATACATTTTTAAGTTTTGTCATTCCTACTCTCTCACAGATACGCTTTGCGGCACAAAACAGCGCATCGTGAATGATCTTGAGTTCCACGGATCTTGATAAATTAGCGCTAAACATTTGACACATAAATATGTTAGTTCTGATCAAAGTTACTGCTTTATTTTAAAGAGTTTTTTTATCATTTCTAGAACGAGTACTCGACGTCTGAAGATGTTATGAACAAGCTTCTAAGTTCTCGAGGACTCTAAATAGAACATATTGATCTACGAATCGTCCGGAATTGTGAAATCACATTTGCAGCTTAAAATATCTTAATGTATCTTAAACGGAAACTCGAAGAATACCGTACCTGTTTTCGATATTCGTAGGCAAAAATAAGCAAAAATATTCTCGAGGCGCATAATCCTTGCTACTTAATTCCTGCAACGACGGAAAGTCCGTGGATAACAATTATATCGGACGGGCGGACTGTAATTATCTTAAAAAGCAAATAGTCGCTCTCGATTTTCTTCTAGACGTTACTTAAATGATTACGGGACGTTAAACTTACTTGGAGCGTGCCGATTCCTAAAATGATACCATTGGCATTCCAAGAAACTCGTTCGGATAAGAGGTTTGATTGAACTGCTGGATATTCGAGAGACATGTATCCTGGAAGAGGTAATCCTTTATAATTACTGCGAGCCTGGCTATTGCGAGATAAATAAAAGCGAAGTAATAAATTGGCAGACGAGAGAAAGTTAAAACGGTTGATATTAAAATAGTTACATGCAACTCCGATTAATGTATGTATGTTGCATCTCTCAGAAACTTAGGATAATTGAATGCAATCGAAATTAACTTATTTTAATTTTATCTACTTTGCATTCAAAGTTTGAATTTACATCGTTAATTAAGCAAAAAATCTCGTTAAAATTAATCAATTTTTTTCAAGTAAAAATTTAGCATTTATGTGTCTTTAGAATGCAATCTAAAATTAATTGATAAATGTAACGCACCTGTAAATTCTATAACGGCCTCGTTGAAGAGAATTATCACTGAATTTACGTCAGGATATGAGAAAAGTACGACATGTGGGTTGTACCTGATCAATAATTCGGTATCGTGGACAACACGCTCGTTTTCGGTTATTTGGACCGTGAAAATATCCGGCTGACTGCATACTAAGATACAAACATGTATATATTCGGAACGTTAATATCAGTAATTTTTCGCGCAAAAATATTATTCCGGTATGTGTGTTAACATAACGTTCTATATGCAATTTTCATTATTTTTTTTGGCGTGTGCGATGTGAGATAATTAGAAATGGTGATCACCTTCGCCACGCGTATATCCGTCACATGTTGTGAAACATCGAACGGAAACGCGATTTTTACGTTACCGCATTCAAAACAAAATTATCATGATGTTGCAAAAACCAACAGCTGTGCCTCCCAGCGAAACTTTATTCTCGAGCGCGAATGCAATATCGCTCTTAACGAAATTTATATGTACAACTGCCGTACCTCGGGTCTCGAATTAAGCGATTTTTGTTCGTTACTTAACGAGCAATATGTTCCTTGTCTTATCGCGATTAGAATCTTCAATTTCACGTTTCTCCATTTTTCTATGATACAAAGAAGCACAGTTTTACGAAAGCTTAACACGTTGCATAATGCCGCATTGGGTGGGTGCGCAAATTACGCGAGATTTTATTTATATGATTACGTGAAAGGCGAGATCGCACGAAATCAAATTACAGATACAAATACAAATGTAATATATGAGTTTTCGCAACCTTTGTTGCTAGTGAATTAACAATAAAGATAGCGCGCCATTTTGTACATAGAAAATTTCAATAATGTAATTGTTTTTCTTTCTAAGTTTTTCTTTGTTGTATAGTTGTTACAAGAGCTCGTCGCCGTGTGTGTCTCGCTATCTTCGTACGCGCGTATGTAACTATTGCATATTTTTTTCTTAACTCTCACGTGTCAGTTAATTTCTGTCAGGCACACAAACGGGAACAGTGACGCCTTTTAATTAAACTATCTAAAGCAAGTCTCTATCTAAGCGATTTCTCACGTTGTTTTGCAACCGCAAAGGAAAGGTTGCGGAAAACGTATTAATCTGCATATCATCGCGCGCATCGCGCGATGTAATTCTAAACCCGCGTCGCGGGTTCTCTTCCCCTCCGCAAAGTGCAACATTACACGGCGAAGTGGCTAACGTTACGAGAAACCGAGTCGTGACGGCGCAATTTCCTTCGCGTTTATATCTCAGAGACGAGAAACAAAAAGCCTGGCGAGAAAATCGCGCGCTCACGTGAGGCGCTTGTTATAGGCAAGGATATAGGCAAGGGTATAGGCAAGACATAGAAGTAGACCGCGCGAAAGTCGATGCGAACTTTTGCGAATCGCGCCGGTAGTGATGCATAATAAGCTTGATCCTGCGCGCGCCCGATCGAGGAAATGCGCGCACCACCACCAGCCGAATGTAATGCGTAATCGCGGTGTTACCGCACCGACACAGACACAATGCGCTCGGTAGAAGTGTGCTGCACATCGATGACGTTACGCGCGTGTGTACGTGCGCGCACGACCGAGAAGATTCTCTCCAGACCTTTGGTGGAACTTTCATAGAAGTCTTTCCGCATTGAACTGCAAATGCAAATGGACCGAGAAAGGACAAAAAGAAATTGATGTGTTTGCGCTTGCTTGGACGCGTATCGCGTGATTTAGACTTTAAAAATTCTTTCGCGAAATTTTTTTTTCTCGTTTCACAAATTGCAGTCATTGAGATTTGACAACAGATTTTTTTTAACGCATTTAACATTTTAGTAGTTAGATTTAATACAGTTTTTTAATATTTAGATTAAATATTATAACTCCAAAAACTATTGGATGTTGTTTTGTTATCGGACGTGTTCTTCTGAACAAACTTGACGGTAACGATCTTGATCTCTCGTACTTCTCGCTGTGTAATATGCAGTTTGCCAACGTTTTTTTTTTTCCACTTTCGATGAAAGTTGAATTTACAATCGCGCCGAACAATAGGAAGGCGGTTTGAATTTAACTGTGTTTTCTCGACGACGTTCTTTATAAGAATTCCGCGAATTTACCTTCCGACATTATTATGCAAGAGGTATTAAATAGGTAACAGTCTCGTTGAATTATTCCGGTCCACTTGTGCCCCCGCTGATATTACTCACCTGTTAGCGACGTCGGTTCTCCCGTAGATCGATATATTATTGTTACCACCGTGGTTAATAAAAGCCACGCGGAACGACTTCCAGACATCGCGACCGCTTTCAGCACATTAAAAACACATTACAAACTGACTGTCAATGCTACTGTGAGGCTTGTGGTTAACATTAATTTTGATAAAAAGAAATCGACGAGTGCGGCAACAAGATAAGCCTATTTATAAGTAGCAAGAAAACTTTGCTAGGTTTACTGACATGTTCGTTTTATCAGCAAAAATCGTTTCGCCGTATAATTTGTTTGTTTTTTAACAAAACGCAATAAAGAAATTCTTTCTACAAATAAATTGAAAGATTCAAAGTTTGGCAGTTTTTGACTGCTAGAGTTTCGATTTATGTAAAAAAAAAATCCCATAGATTACCTTGAAATGTGAGCCAATTAGAAACCGTCCAATTATACTAATTTATTGTAGTTCACTCTTTTCACTCTTTAGGGTTATTACCCCTTCGTATTTCGGATCGATAGCACAGCAATTTACTTGGCCGCTCTCGGGTATATAACCTCGGATTTATTACCATTTCACACGTACAAAAATTAATGTGCAATTTAGCCACGATAAATTATTTCTAATTGCACGTAATAATAGACCGGCGTGCACTATTTATATTTTTCGATGCGTCTATTGTAAAGTAGCCAATATTGCGTATACTTCGCAAGATAAAAATTTTAACATATTTTTTATCGCGTAATTTTACTAGTAATTTTATATACATTTCGTATGACAGTAAGAGAAAATAAATATTTGTATATCCATAGTGTAAAATTCGCCAAAAGATTTGCTGTGCAATCGAGATAAAATCTCAGATACAACACCACTTGTGACAATAATCGTTGTGAAAATAAAACACAAAATATATATACACACGTGATTGAATCTCTATAATGAAATACGGTATTAATTGTCGTACAATTGGTTAATTATACACGAATTTATTACGAAAGATACTTCGCGGTTAATATTATCGCACAATGTTAATTATTTACATTAGAAATCGGCACTTCTATTACGTCGTAATTTTACGAAACATCATCAGCAGCGCGTGTAGGAGATATAAAATGAAGTTTTTCACAAACATTTTAATCAAAAGGCCAGTCGTTCAATTTTTCAAGCGAAATTTCATAATTCTTTTTGCGGTTATAAGTTTTAGTCTAGTTTCTTTGCTAAAAGTACATACATACACATGCTAGAAAAACCGACCACGCTGTTGACAATATCAATATTAACGTTATGTCGGCGATCATTTCCCCGTGCAAACACCGGGGGCCATGCGTGACGCGATAGAAAGGATTTTCTCGACGCTTCTTTCCAGCGCACACAAAGAAAATGATCGAACAGCGTCATGTAATTTGCAGATTTGTGAAAAACTAGATAAAAAAAAAAAAGTGGATATATTGATAGTACGCGCGCGCGCGTGCTATTTTTTTTAGATCAATGATATAACATCTTTTTATTTAACACTTTAAATAAAGCAATATCTTGAGATTCGACAACGGAACTGTTGTACGCGTAAAATATTATTGCCAGATTGCGATCGCTCACTTGTGCATGTGTCGGCGCGTCTGCATTTTTCGTGAAAGGAAACATAGCAGTCGCGAAAGTGCATAGAGCGCAACGCGATCGTCGTTTTCTGCCTCAGCCAGCCGCGTCGCTTCCCCGCCCTCAAGATTTCTCTAATTGGGCGCGATAAGATCGCCGCCCGGAATCTTATTAACGGCACGCTCTTGCAACGAACATTCGTTAATAACGGTATAATCCGTAAAAAAAAAAAAGACTGAAACTTGCACAAAAGAACGGCAAAAAAACGCGCCGATTAAATCGTAAAACCGTAACATTGTAGCGTCGGGCCTGTTCATCGCGATGAGAACTGTTTCGACGTAACTTTGTATCTTTCGATAATTCGGAATTAACCTCGGAATTAATTTCTTTGACGTTGAAATCTCATTATGCGTTTTGTTTGCGTACATAATGGACGTTCGAGATCGATGCATTGATGTCGAACTGTCGATTTTTCGTATCACGTGAAGAGCAGACGTTTTGCGTAATTATCAGCAGATATGAGACAGACATGTGGTTTTAATTGACATTTCGCATGAGAGCATCGGACTTGAAAGGAACACGGCTAAAAGATAATGCGTGTGTTGGGAGAATCGGCATAAGAGCCGCTTTGAAGTGAAGTTCTCACAATTTCGAGAGTTACTTAAAGAGAAGAGAGACAAGAGGCGAATCAGTTTAATCGGCACATTTTATCTACGCACACGGAAAACACTCTGTTTATTATTATTATTATTATTATTATTGTTATTATTACAGCCTTTACAATCTCTGCGGTACAGACACACCAAAGGAGCAATCGCGCGCTTTTCTTGAATGGTTCTCTGGCCGAAGAGAATTGCGTCACAGCTAAACGGAACGGACACAATCACTGCGCATTTACATACGCCTGTTGTATAATCCGCGTCGATTATCCCAAATGTTAATAAACGTAATATGCGCACATCTCTCTGTTTATTCTCGTACGCACATGCGCCTCGCGCTATCTGATCGAAGAAATCTCTTTCTTTCTCTCTCTCTCTCTTTTTCTCTTTCCTTTTACGCGCAGACTTTCCTATAGACCATTAACTGTGATTACCCGGCACGCAACGTGTTAGATA